>JBAPLH010001335.1:0-70296 GCA_037897445.1 Ceriops zippeliana | reverse complement strand
AACCATGAAATTATGTCTTGACTTTTTTCTTAACGACTATATTCATTATGAAAACAATTTCCAAGAATCATCTATAACATGAATTCATTGAATTGCAGCACACAATAGAGTTCTTGTTGTTGAATTGCTTTTTTAATTGATATTAATTGCATGAATTCCAAAATAAAGAGTGCCTCCCATCATTTCTGGTTCGCAGGTCGAATGTTTTGATTCCAAACACACTTTTTGATAAAGCGATAATCAAATTGACATATGTTGCTAAACAATGAATTATATTAATTAAATCAAACAAGTATTAACACCATTATTACTCCAAATCTGTTTGCATCCATCAGCAAAATGAGTCATTCTTCTTGGATTGCATTTCATGATATGTGAACTTGTTTAATCACTAAATAATGAGACTTTCTAATCACCTTAAGCTAATTAGGCTCCTCTTTTTATTACAAGAACTATTTTTCATTCATTAACCATGAACTTATGTATTGACTTTTTCTTAATGACTATATTCATTATGAAAACAATTTCCAAGAATCATCTATAACATGAATTCATTGAATTGCAACAGACAATAGAGTTCTTGATCTTGAATTGCATTTCTTACTGATATTAATTGGTTGAATTCTAAAATAAAGAGTACCACCCATCATTTCTGGTTAGCAAGGCTCCTCTTTTGATTCCAAATACACTTTTTCGTATGGTGATAAAAAATTGCCATATGTTGCTAAACAACGAAGTATATTAATTAAATCAAACAAGTATTAACACCATTATTACTCCAAATCTGTTTATATCCTTCAGCCAAAGGAGTCATTCATCTTGGTTTGCATTTCGTGCTAATGTCAACTTGATTAATTCCAAAATAATGAGAGTTTCTACTCACCTTAAGCTAATTACGCTTCTTTTCTTGTTACAAGAACTATTTTTCATTCATTAACCATGAAATTTTATCTTGACTTTTTCTTAACGACTATATTCATTATGAAAACAATTTCCAAGAATCATCTATCACATGAATTCATTGAATTGCAGCACACAATAGAGTTCTTGATCTTGAATTGCTTTTCTTATTGATATTAATTGCATGAATTCTAAAATAAAGAGTGCCTCCCATCATTTCTGGTTCGCAGGTCCAATGTTTTGATTCTAAACACACTTTTTGATAAAGCGATAATGAAGTTGACATATGTTGCTAAACAATGAAGTATATTAATTAATTCAAATAAGTATTAACACCATTATTACTCCAAATTTGTTTGCGTCCATCAGCCAAATTAGTCATTCATCTTAGATTGCATTTCATGCCAATGTCAACTTGTGTAATTATTAATTAATGAGACGTTCTAATCACCTTAATCTAATTAGGCTCCTCTTCTTGTTAAAAGAACTATTTTACATTCATTAACCATGAAATTATCTGCTGACTCTTTATTAACGTCTATATTCATTATGAAAACAATTTTCATTAATCGTCTATAACATGAATTTATTCAATTGCAGCAAACAATAGAGTTCTTGATCTTGAATTGCATTTCTTATTGGTATTAATTGGGTGAATTCTAAAATAAAGAGTACCTCCCACCATTTCTGGTTAGCAAGGCTCCTCTTTTGATTCCAAAAACACTTTTTGAGAAAGGGATAATGAAACTGACATATGTTGCTAAATAATGAAGTATATTAATTAAATCAAACAAGTATTAACACCATTATTACTCCAAATTTGTTTGCGTCCATCAGCCAAATGAGTCATTTGTCTTAGATTGCATTTCATGCCAATGTGAAGTTGTTTAATTACTAATTAATGAGTCTTTCTAATCACCTTAATCAAATTAGGCTCCTCTTCTTGTTACAAGAACTATTTTACATTCATTAACCATGAAATTATTTGTTGACTCTTTCTTAACATCTATATTCATTATGAAAATAATTTCCATGAATTGTAGATAACATGAATTCATTCAATTGCAGCAAACAATAGAGTTCTTGATCTTGAATTGCATTTCTTATTGGTATTAATTGGTTGAATTCTAAAATAAAGAGTACCTCTCCCCATTTATGGTTAGCACGGCTCCTCTTTTGATTCCGAACACTTTTTTTTGATAAAGCGATAATTAAATTGACATATTTTGCTAAACAATGAAGTATATTAATTAAATCAAACAAGTATTAACACCATTATTACCCCAAATCTGTTTACATCCATCAGCCAAAGGAGACATTCAACTTGGTTTGCATTTCGTGCAAATGTGAACTTGATTAATTCCTAAATAATGAGCGTTTCTAATCACCTTAAGCTAATTACGCTCCTCTTCTTGTTACAAGAACTATTTTTAATGCATTGACCATGAAATTATATGTTGACTCTTTCTTAATGCCTATATTCATTATGAAAACAATTTCCATGAATCGTCTATGACATGAATTCATTCATTTGCAACAAACAATAGAGTTTTTTGATCTTAAATTGGATTTCTTATTGATATTAATTGGTTGATTTCTAAAATAAAGAGTACCTCCCATCATTTCTGGTTAACAAGTCGAATCATTTGATTCCAAACACACTTTTTGATAAAGCGATAATGAAATTGACATATGTTGCTAAACAATGAAGTAGTATATTAATTAAATCAAACAAGTATTAACACCATTATTACCCCAAATCTGTTTACATCCATCAGCCAAAGGAGTCATTCAACTTGGTTTGCATTTCGTGCACATGTGAACTTGATTAATTCCTAAATAATGAGCGTTTCTAATCACCTTAAGCTAATTACACTTCTCTTCTTGTTACAAGAACTATTTTTAATGCATTGACCATGAAATTATATGTTGACTCTTTCTTCACATCTATATATTCATTATCAAAACAATTTCCATGAATCGTCTATAAACATGAATTCATTCATTTGCAACAAACAATACAGTTTTTGGTCTTAAATTGCATTTCTTATTGATATTAATTGGTTGATTTCTAAAATAAAGAGTACCTCCCATCATTTTCTGGTTAGCAAGTCGAATCATTTGATTCCAAACACACTTTTTTTGATAAAGCGATAATGAAATTGACATATGTTGCTAAACAATGAAGTATATTAATTAGATCAAACAAGTATTAACACCATTATTACTCCAAATGTGTTTGTGTCCATCAGCCAAATTAGTCATTCATCTTAGATTGCATTTCATGCCAATGTGAACTTGTGTAATTATTAATTAATGAGACGTTCTAATCACCTTAATCTAATTAGGCTCCTCTTCTTGTTACAAGAACTATTTTACATTCATTAACCGTGAAATTATCTGTTGACTCTTTATTAACGTCTATATTCATTATGAAAGCAATTTTCATGACTCGTCTATAACATGAATTCATTCAATTGCAGCAAACAATAGAGTTCTTGATCTTGAATTGCATTTCTTATTGATATTAATTGGTTGAATTCTAAAAATAAAGAGTACCTCCCACCATTTCTGGTTAGCAAGGCTCCTCTTTTGATTCCAAAAACACTTTTTGAGAAAGGGATAATGAAACTGACATATGTTGCTAAACAATGAATTATATTAATTAAATCAAACAAGTATTAACACCATTATTACTCCAAATTTCTTTGCGTCCATCAGCCAAATGAGTCATTTGTCTTGGATTGCATTTCATGCCAATGTGAAGTTGTTTTAATTACTAATTAATGAGACTTTCTAATCACCTTAATCAAATTAGGCTCCTCTTCTTGTTACAAGAACTATTTTACATTCATTAACCATATGAAATTATTTGTTGACTCTTTCTTAACATCTATATTCATTATGAAAATAATTTCCATGAATCGTCGATAACATGAATTCATTCAATTGCAGCAAACAATAGAGTTCTTGATCTTGAATTGCATTTCTTATTGATATTAATTGGTTGAATTCTAAAATAAAGAGTACCTCTCCCCATTTCTGGTTAGCACGGCTCCTCTTTTGATTCCGAACACTTTTTTTGATAAAGCGATATTTAAATTGACATATTTTGCTAAACAATGAAGTATATTAATTAAATCAAACAAGTATTAACACCATTACTACCCCAAATCTGTTTACATCCATCAGCCAAAGGAGTCATTCAACTTGGTTTGCATTTTGTGCAAATGTGAACTAGATTAATTCCTAAATAATGAGCGTTTCTAATCACCTTAAGCTAATTACATTCCTCTTCTTGTTACAAGAACTATTTTTAATGCATTGACCATGAAATTATATGTTGACTCTTTCTTAACGTCTATATTCATTATGAAAACAATTTCCATGAATCGTCTATGACATGAATTCATTCATTTGCAACAAACAATAGAGTTTTTGATCTTAAATTGGATTTCTTATTGATATTAATTGGTTGATTTCTAAAATAAAGAGTACCTCCCATCATTTCTGGTTAGCAAGTTGAATCATTTGATTCCAAACACACTTTTTGATAAAGCGATAATGAAATTGACATATGTTGCTAAACAATGAAGTATATTAATTAAATCAAACAAGTATTAACACCATTATTACCCCAAATCTGTTTACATACATCAGCCAAAGGAGTCATTCAACTTGGTTTGCATTTCGTGCAAATGTGAACTTGATTAATTCCTAAATAATGAGCGTTTCTAATCACCTTAAGCTAATTACACTTCTCTTCTTGTTACAAGAAATATTTTTAATGCATTGACCATGAAATTATATGTTGGCTCTTTCTTAACGTCTATATTCATTATCAAAACAATTTCCATGAATCGTCTATAACATGAATTCATTCATTTGCAACAAACAATAGAGTTTTTGATCTTAAATTGCATTTCTTATTGATATTAATTGGTTGATTTCTAAAATAAAGAGAGTACCTCCCATCATTTCTGGTTAGCAAGTCGAATCATTTGATTCCAAACACACTTTTTGATTAAGCGATAATGAAATTGACATATGTTGCTAAACAATGAAGTATATTAATTAGATCAAACAAGTATTAACACCATTATTACTCCAAATGTGTTTGTGTCTATCAGCCAAATTAGTCATTCATCTTAGATTGCATTTCATGCCAATGTGAACTTGTGTAATTATTAATTAATGAGACGTTCTAATCACCTTAATCTAATTAGGCTCCTCTTCTTGTTACAAAAACTATTTTACATTCATTACCCATGAAATTATTTGTTGACTCTTTATTAACGTCTATATTCATTATGAAAACAATTTTCATAAATCGTCTATAACATGAATTCATTCAATTGCAGCAAACAATAGAGTTCTTGATCTTGAATTGCATTTCTTATTGATATTAATTGGTTGAATTCTAAAATAAAGAGTACCTCTCCCCATTTCTGGCTAGCACGACCCCTCTTTTGATTCTAAACACAATTTTTGATAAAGCGATAATGAAACTGACATATTTTGCTAAACAATGAAGTATATTAATTAAATCAAACAAGTATTAACACCATTATTACCCCAAATCTGTTTACATCCATCAGCCAAAGGAGTCATTCAACTTGGTTTGCATTTCGTGCAAATGTGAACTTGATTAATTCCTAAATAATGAGCGTTTCTAATCACCTTAAGCTAATTACGCTCCTCTTCTTGTTACAAGAACTATTTTTAATGCATTGACCATGAAATTATATGTTGACTCTTTCTTAATGCCTATATTCATTATGAAAACAATTTCCAAGAATCATCTATAACATGAATTCATTGAATTGCAACAGACAATAGAGTTCTTGATCTTGAATTGCATTTCTTACTGATATTAATTGGTTGAATTCTAAAATAAAGAGTACCACCCATCATTTCTGGTTAGCAAGGCTCCTCTTTTGATTCCAAATACACTTTTTCGTATGGTGATAAAAAATTGCCATATGTTGCTAAACAACGAAGTATATTAATTAAATCAAACAAGTATTAACACCATTATTACTCCAAATCTGTTTATATCCTTCAGCCAAAGGAGTCATTCATCTTGGTTTGCATTTCGTGCTAATGTCAACTTGATTAATTCCAAAATAATGAGAGTTTCTACTCACCTTAAGCTAATTACGCTTCTTTTCTTGTTACAAGAACTATTTTTCATTCATTAACCATGAAATTTTATCTTGACTTTTTCTTAACGACTATATTCATTATGAAAACAATTTCCAAGAATCATCTATCACATGAATTCATTGAATTGCAGCACACAATAGAGTTCTTGATCTTGAATTGCTTTTCTTATTGATATTAATTGCATGAATTCTAAAATAAAGAGTGCCTCCCATCATTTCTGGTTCGCAGGTCCAATGTTTTGATTCTAAACACACTTTTTGATAAAGCGATAATGAAGTTGACATATGTTGCTAAACAATGAAGTATATTAATTAATTCAAATAAGTATTAACACCATTATTACTCCAAATTTGTTTGCGTCCATCAGCCAAATTAGTCATTCATCTTAGATTGCATTTCATGCCAATGTCAACTTGTGTAATTATTAATTAATGAGACGTTCTAATCACCTTAATCTAATTAGGCTCCTCTTCTTGTTAAAAGAACTATTTTACATTCATTAACCATGAAATTATCTGCTGACTCTTTATTAACGTCTATATTCATTATGAAAACAATTTTCATTAATCGTCTATAACATGAATTTATTCAATTGCAGCAAACAATAGAGTTCTTGATCTTGAATTGCATTTCTTATTGGTATTAATTGGGTGAATTCTAAAATAAAGAGTACCTCCCACCATTTCTGGTTAGCAAGGCTCCTCTTTTGATTCCAAAAAACACTTTTTGAGAAAGGGATAATGAAACTGACATATGTTGCTAAATAATGAAGTATATTAATTAAATCAAACAAGTATTAACACCATTATTACTCCAAATTTGTTTGCGTCCATCAGCCAAATGAGTCATTTGTCTTAGATTGCATTTCATGCCAATGTGAAGTTGTTTAATTACTAATTAATGAGTCTTTCTAATCACCTTAATCAAATTAGGCTCCTCTTCTTGTTACAAGAACTATTTTACATTCATTAACCATGAAATTATTTGTTGACTCTTTCTTAACATCTATATTCATTATGAAAATAATTTCCATGAATTGTAGATAACATGAATTCATTCAATTGCAGCAAACAATAGAGTTCTTGATCTTGAATTGCATTTCTTATTGGTATTAATTGGTTGAATTCTAAAATAAAGAGTACCTCTCCCCATTTATGGTTAGCACGGCTCCTCTTTTGATTCCGAACACTTTTTTTGATAAAGCGATAATTAAATTGACATATTTTGCTAAACAATGAAGTATATTAATTAAATCAAACAAGTATTAACACCATTATTACCCCAAATCTGTTTACATCCATCAGCCAAAGGAGACATTCAACTTGGTTTGCATTTCGTGCAAATGTGAACTTGATTAATTCCTAAATAATGAGCGTTTCTAATCACCTTAAGCTAATTACGCTCCTCTTCTTGTTACAAGAACTATTTTTAATGCATTGACCATGAAATTATATGTTGACTCTTTCTTAATGCCTATATTCATTATGAAAACAATTTCCATGAATCGTCTATGACATGAATTCATTCATTTGCAACAAACAATAGAGTTTTTGATCTTAAATTGGATTTCTTATTGATATTAATTGGTTGATTTCTAAAATAAAGAGTACCTCCCATCATTTCTGGTTAACAAGTCGAATCATTTGATTCCAAACACACTTTTTGATAAAGCGATAATGAAATTGACATATGTTGCTAAACAATGAAGTATATTAATTAAATCAAACAAGTATTAACACCATTATTACCCCAAATCTGTTTACATCCATCAGCCAAAGGAGTCATTCAACTTGGTTTGCATTTCGTGCACATGTGAACTTGATTAATTCCTAAATAATGAGCGTTTCTAATCACCTTAAGCTAATTACACTTCTCTTCTTGTTACAAGAACTATTTTTAATGCATTGACCATGAAATTATATGTTGACTCTTTCTTCACATCTATATTCATTATCAAAACAATTTCCATGAATCGTCTATAACATGAATTCATTCATTTGCAACAAACAATACAGTTTTTGGTCTTAAATTGCATTTCTTATTGATATTAATTGGTTGATTTCTAAAATAAAGAGTACCTCCCATCATTTCTGGTTAGCAAGTCGAATCATTTGATTCCAAACACACTTTTTGATAAAGCGATAATGAAATTGACATATGTTGCTAAACAATGAAGTATATTAATTAGATCAAACAAGTATTAACACCATTATTACTCCAAATGTGTTTGTGTCCATCAGCCAAATTAGTCATTCATCTTAGATTGCATTTCATGCCAATGTGAACTTGTGTAATTATTAATTAATGAGACGTTCTAATCACCTTAATCTAATTAGGCTCCTCTTCTTGTTACAAGAACTATTTTACATTCATTAACCGTGAAATTATCTGTTGACTCTTTATTAACGTCTATATTCATTATGAAAGCAATTTTCATGACTCGTCTATAACATGAATTCATTCAATTGCAGCAAACAATAGAGTTCTTGATCTTGAATTGCATTTCTTATTGATATTAATTGGTTGAATTCTAAAATAAAGAGTACCTCCCACCATTTCTGGTTAGCAAGGCTCCTCTTTTGATTCCAAAAACACTTTTTGAGAAAGGGATAATGAAACTGACATATGTTGCTAAACAATGAATTATATTAATTAAATCAAACAAGTATTAACACCATTATTACTCCAAATTTCTTTGCGTCCATCAGCCAAATGAGTCATTTGTCTTGGATTGCATTTCATGCCAATGTGAAGTTGTTTAATTACTAATTAATGAGACTTTCTAATCACCTTAATCAAATTAGGCTCCTCTTCTTGTTACAAGAACTATTTTACATTCATTAACCATGAAATTATTTGTTGACTCTTTCTTAACATCTATATTCATTATGAAAATAATTTCCATGAATCGTCGATAACATGAATTCATTCAATTGCAGCAAACAATAGAGTTCTTGATCTTGAATTGCATTTCTTATTGATATTAATTGGTTGAATTCTAAAATAAAGAGTACCTCTCCCCATTTCTGGTTAGCACGGCTCCTCTTTTGATTCCGAACACTTTTTTTGATAAAGCGATATTTAAATTGACATATTTTGCTAAACAATGAAGTATATTAATTAAATCAAACAAGTATTAACACCATTACTACCCCAAATCTGTTTACATCCATCAGCCAAAGGAGTCATTCAACTTGGTTTGCATTTTGTGCAAATGTGAACTAGATTAATTCCTAAATAATGAGCGTTTCTAATCACCTTAAGCTAATTACATTCCTCTTCTTGTTACAAGAACTATTTTTAATGCATTGACCATGAAATTATATGTTGACTCTTTCTTAACGTCTATATTCATTATGAAAACAATTTCCATGAATCGTCTATGACATGAATTCATTCATTTGCAACAAACAATAGAGTTTTTTTGATCTTAAATTGGATTTCTTATTGATATTAATTGGTTGATTTCTAAAATAAAGAGTACCTCCCATCATTTCTGGTTAGCAAGTTGAATCATTTGATTCCAAACACACTTTTTGATAAAGCGATAATGAAATTGACATATGTTGCTAAACAATGAAGTATATTAATTAAATCAAACAAGTATTAACACCATTATTACCCCAAATCTGTTTACATACATCAGCCAAAGGAGTCATTCAACTTGGTTTGCATTTCGTGCAAATGTGAACTTGATTAATTCCTAAATAATGAGCGTTTCTAATCACCTTAAGCTAATTACACTTCTCTTCTTGTTACAAGAAATATTTTTAATGCATTGACCATGAAATTATATGTTGGCTCTTTCTTAACGTCTATATTCATTATCAAAACAATTTCCATGAATCGTCTATAACATGAATTCATTCATTTGCAACAAACAATAGAGTTTTTGATCTTAAATTGCATTTCTTATTGATATTAATTGGTTGATTTCTAAAATAAAGAGTACCTCCCATCATTTCTGGTTAGCAAGTCGAATCATTTGATTCCAAACACACTTTTTGATTAAGCGATAATGAAATTGACATATGTTGCTAAACAATGAAGTATATTAATTAGATCAAACAAGTATTAACACCATTATTACTCCAAATGTGTTTGTGTCTATCAGCCAAATTAGTCATTCATCTTAGATTGCATTTCATGCCAATGTGAACTTGTGTAATTATTAATTAATGAGACGTTCTAATCACCTTAATCTAATTAGGCTCCTCTTCTTGTTACAAAAACTATTTTACATTCATTACCCATGAAATTATTTGTTGACTCTTTATTAACGTCTATATTCATTATGAAAACAATTTTCATAAATCGTCTATAACATGAATTCATTCAATTGCAGCAAACAATAGAGTTCTTGATCTTGAATTGCATTTCTTATTGATATTAATTGGTTGAATTCTAAAATAAAGAGTACCTCTCCCCATTTCTGGCTAGCACGACCCCTCTTTTGATTCTAAACACAATTTTTGATAAAGCGATAATGAAACTGACATATTTTGCTAAACAATGAAGTATATTAATTAAATCAAACAAGTATTAACACCATTATTACCCCAAATCTGTTTACATCCATCAGCCAAAGGAGTCATTCAACTTGGTTTGCATTTCGTGCAAATGTGAACTTGATTAATTCCTAAATAATGAGCGTTTCTAATCACCTTAAGCTAATTACGCTCCTCTTCTTGTTACAAGAACTATTTTTAATGCATTGACCATGAAATTATATGTTGACTCTTTCTTAACGTCTATATTCATTATGAAAACAATTTCCATGAATCGTCTATGACATGAATTCATTCATTTGCAACAAACAATAGAGTTTTTGATCTTAAATTGGATTTCTTATTGATATTAATTGGTTGATTTCTAAAATAAAGAGTACCTCCCATCATTTCTGGTTAGCAAGTCGAATCATTTGATTCCAAACACACTTTTTGATAAAGCGATAATGAAATTGACATATGTTCCTAAACAATGAAGTATATTAATTAAATCAAACAAGTATTAACACCATTATTACCCCAAATCTGTTTACATCCATCAGCCAAAGGAGTCATTCAACTTGGTTTGCATTTCGTTCAAATGTGAACTTGATTAATTCCTAAATAATGAGCGTTTCTAATCACCTTAAGCT
The DNA here is from genome assembly GCA_037897445.1 of Ceriops zippeliana. Classification (NCBI taxonomy): domain Eukaryota; kingdom Viridiplantae; phylum Streptophyta; class Magnoliopsida; order Malpighiales; family Rhizophoraceae; genus Ceriops; species Ceriops zippeliana. Next base: position 59,090 of record JBAPLH010001335.1, on the reverse strand, counting down.
AATTACGCTTCTCTTCTTGTTACAATAACTATTTTTAATGCATTGACCATGAAATTATATGTTGACTCTTTCTTCACGTCTATATTCATTATCAAAACAATTTCCATGAATCGTCTATAACATGAATTCATTCATTTGCAACAAACAATAGAGTTTTTGATCTGAAATTGCATTTCTTATTGATATTAATTGGTTGATTTCTAAAATAAAGAGTACCTCCCATCATTTCTGGTTAGCAAGTCGAATCATTTGATTCCAAACACACTTTTTGATAAAGCGATATTGAAATTGACATATGTTGCTAAACAATGAAGTATATTAATTAAATCAAACAAGTATTAACACCATTATTACTCCAAATGTGTTTGCGTCCATCAGCCAAATTAGTCATTCATCTTAGATTGCATTTCATGCCAATGTGAACTTGTGTAATTATTAATTAATGAGACGTTCTAATCACCTTAATCTAATTAGGCTCCTCTTCTTGTTACAAGAACTATTTTACATTCATTAACCATGAAATTATCTGTTGACTCTTCATTAACGTCTATATTCATTATGAAAATAATTTCCATGAATCATCTATAACATGAATTCATTCAATTGCAGCAAACAATAGAGTTATTGATCTTGAATTGCATTTCTTATTGATATTAATTGGTTGAATTCTAAAATAAAGAGTACCTCCCACCATTTCTGGTTAGCAAGGCTCCTCTTTTGATTCCAAACACATTTTTTGAGAAAGGGATAATGAAACTGACATATGTTGCTAAAGAATGAAGTATATTAATTAAATCAAACAAGTATTAACACCATTATTACTCCAAATCTGTTTTCATCCATCAGCAAAATGAGCCATTCTTCTTGGATTGCATTTCATGATATGTGAACTTGTTTAATTACTAAATAATGAGACTTTCTAATCACCTTAAGCTAATTACGCTCCTTTTCTTGTTACAAGAACTATTTTTCATTCATTAACCATGAAATTATGTCTTGACTTTTTCATAACGACTATATTCATTATGAAAACAATTTCCAAGAATCATCTATAACATGAATTCATTGAATTGCAGCACACAATAGAGTTCTTGATCTTGAATTGCTTTTCTTATTGATATTAATTGCTTGAATTCTAAAATAAAGAGTGCCTCCCATCATTTCTGGTTCGCAGGTCGAATGTTTTGATTCCAAACACACTTTTTGATAAAGCGATAATGACATTGACATATGTTGCTAAACAACGAATTATATTAATTAAATCAAACAAGTATTAACACCATGATTACTCCAAATCTATTTGCATCCATCAGCAAAATGAGTCATTCTTCTTGGATTGCATTTCATGATATGTGAACTTGTTTAATTACTAAATAATGAGACTTTCTAATCACCTTAAGCTAATTACGCTCCTCTTCTTATTACAAGAACTATTTTACATTCATTAACCATGAAATTATTTGTTGACTCTTTCTTAACATCTATATTCATTATGAAAATAATTTCCATGAATCGTCGATAACATGAATTCATTCAATTGCAGCAAACAATAGAGTTCTTGATCTTGAATTGCATTTCTTATTGATATTAATTGGTTGAATTCTAAAATTAAGAGTACCTCTCCCCATTTCTGGTTAGCACGGCTCCTCTTTTGATTCCAAACACACTTTTTGATAAAGCGACAATGAAATTGACATATTTTGCTAAACAATGAAGTATATTAATTAAATTAAACAAGTATTAACACCATTATTACCCCAAATCTGTTTACATCCATCAGCCAAAGGAGTCATTCAACTTGGTTTGCATTTTGTGCAAATGTGAACTTGATTAATTCCTAAATAATGAGCGTTTCTAATCACCTTAAGCTAATTACACTCCTCTTCTTGTTACAAGAACTATTTTTAATGCATTGACCATGAAATTATATGTTGACTCTTTCTTAACGTCTATATTCATTATGAAAACAATTTCCATGAATCGTCTATGACATGAATTCATTCATTTGCAACAAACAATAGAGTTTTTGATCTTAAATTGGATTTCTTATTGATATTAATTGGTTGATTTCTAAAATAAAGAGTACCACCCATCATTTCTGGTTAGCAAGGCTCCTCTTTTAATTTCAAACACACTTTTTCATACGGAGATAAGAAAATTGACATATGTTGCTAAACAACGAAGTATATTAATTAAATCAAACAAGTATTAACACCATTATTACCCAAATCTGTTTACATCCATCAGCCAAATTAGTCATTCATCTTAGATTGCATTTCATGCCAATGTGAACTTGTGTAATTATTAATTAATGAGACGTTCTAATCACCTTAATCTAATTAGGCTCCTCTTCTTGTTACAAGAACTATTTTACATTCATTAACCATGAAATTATCTGTTGACTCTTTATTAACGTCTATATTCATTATGAAAACAATTTCCATGAATCGTCTATAACATGAATTCATTCAATTGCAGCAAACAATAGAGTTCTTGATCTTGAATTGCATTTCTTATTGATATTAATGGGTTGAATTCTAAAATAAAGAGTACCACCCATCATTTCTGGTTAGCAAGGCTCCTCTTTTAATTTCAAACACACTTTTTCATACGGAGATAAGAAAATTGACATATGTTGCTAAACAACGAAGTCTATTAATTAAATCAAACAAGTATTAACACCATTATTACTCCAAATCTGTTTACATCCTTCAGCCAAAGGAGTCATTCATCTTGGTTTGCATTTCGTGCTAATGTCAACTTGATTAATCCCTAAATAATGAGAGGTTCTACTCACCTTAAGCTAATTACGCTCCTTTTCTTGTTACAAGAACTATTTTTCATTCATTAACCATGAAATTATGTCTTGACTTTTTCTTAACGACTATATTCATTATGAAAACAATTTCCAAGAATCATCTATAACATGAATTCATTGAATTGCAGCACACAATAGAGTTCTTGATCTTGAATTGCTTTTCTTATTGATATTAATTGCTTGAATTCTAAAATAAAGAGTGCCTCCCATCATTTCTGGTTCGCAGGTCGAATGTTTTGATTCCAAACACACTTTTTGATAAAGTGATAATGACATTGACATATGTTGCTAAACAATGAATTATATTAATTAAATCAAACAAGTATTAACACCATGATTACTCCAAATCTATTTGCATCCATCAGCAAAATGAGTCATTCTTCTTGGATTGCATTTCATGATATGTGAATTTGTTTAATTACTAAATAATGAGACTTTCTAATCACCTTAAGCTAATTAGGCTCCTCTTCTTATTACAAGAACTATTTTACATTCATTAACCATGAAATTATTTGTTGACTCTTTCTTAACATCTATATTCATTATGAAAATAATTTCCATGAATCGTCGATAACATGAATTCATTCAATTGCAGCAAACAATAGAGTTCTTGATCTTGAATTGCATTTCTTATTGATATTAATTGGTTGAATTCTAAAATAAAGAGTACCTCTCCCCATTTCTGGTTAGCACGACTCCTCTTTTGATTCCAAACACACTTTTTGATAAAGCGACAATGAAATTGACATATTTTGCCAAACAATGAAGTATATTAATTAAATCAAACAAGTATTAACACCATTATTACTCCAAATTTGTTTGCGTCCATCAGCCAAATGAGTCATTTGTCTTAGATTGCCTTTCATGCCAATGTGAAGTTGTTCAATTACTAATTAATGAGACTTTCTAATCACCTTAATCAAATTAGGCTCCTCTTCTTGTTACAAGAACTATTTTACATTCATTAACCATGAAATTATTTGTTGACTCTTTCTTAACATCTATATTCATTATGAAAATAATTTCCAAGAATCATCGATAACATGAATTCATTCAATTGCAGCAAACAATAGAGTTCTTGATCTTGAATTGCATTTCTTATTGATATTAATTGGTTGAATTCTAAAATAAAGAGTACCTCTCCCCATTTCTATTTAGCACGGCTCCTCTTTTGATTCCAAACACTTTTTTTGATAAAGCGATAATGAAATTGACATATTTTGCTAAACAATGAAGTATATTAATTAAATCAAACAAGTATTAACACCATTATTACCCCAAATCTGTTTACATCCATCAGCCAAAGGAGTCATTCAACTTGGTTTGCATTTCGTGCAAATGTGAACTTGATTAATTCCTAAATAATGAGCGTTTCTAATCACCTTAAGCTAATTACACTTCTCTTCTTGTTACAAGAACTATTTTTAATGCATTGACCATGAAATTATATGTTGACTCTTTCTTAATGTCAATATTCATTATGAAAACAATTTCCATGAATCGTCTATAACATGAATTCATTCATTTGCAACAAACAATGGAGTTTTTGATCTTAAATTGCATTTCTTATTGATATTAATTGGTTGATTTCTAAAATAAAGAGTACCTCCCATCATTTCTGGTTAGCAAGTCGAACCATTTGATTCCAAACACACTTTTTGATAAAGCGATAATGAAATTGACATATGTTGCTAAACAATGAAGAATATTAATTAAATCAAACAAGTATTAACACCATTATTACTCCAAATGTGTTTGCGTGCATCAGCCAAATTAGTCATTCATCTTAGATTGCATTTCATGCCAATGTGAACTTGTGTAATTATTAATTAATGAGACGTTCTAATCACCATAATCTAATTAGGCTCCTCTTCTTGTTACAAGAACTATTTTACATTCATTAACCATGAAATTATCTGTTGACTCTTTATCAACGTCTATATTCATTATGAAAACAATTTTCATGAGTCGTCTATAACATGAATTCATTCAATTGCAGCAAACAATAGAGTTCTTGATCTTGAATTGCATTTCTTATTGATATTAATTGGTTGAATTCTAAAATAAAGAGTACCTCCTACCATTTCTGGTTAGCAAGGCTCCTCTTTTGATTCCAAAAACACTTTTTGAGAAAGGGATAATGAAACTAACATATGTTGCTAAACAATGAAGTATATTAATTAAATCAAACAAGTATTAACACCATTATTACTCCAAATTTGTTTGCATCCATCAGCCAAATGAGTCATTTGTCTTAGATTGCCTTTCATGCCAATGTGAAGTTGTTCAATTACTAATTAATGAGACTTTCTAATCACCTTAATCAAATTAGGCTCCTCTTCTTGTTACAAGAACTATTTTACATTCATTAACCATGAAATTATTTGTTGACTCTTTCTTAACATCTATATTCATTATGAAAATAATTTCCATGAATCGTCGATAACATGAATTCATTCAATTGCAGCAAACAATATAGTTCTTGATCTTGAATTGCATTTCTTATTGATATTAATTGGTTGAATTCTAAAATAAAGAGTACCTCCCACCATTTCTGGTTAGCATGGCTCCTCTTTTGATTCCAAAAACACTTTTTGAGAAAGGGATAATGAAACTGACATATGTTGCTAAACAATGAATTATATTAATTAAATCAAACAAGTATTAACACCACTATTACTCCAAATTTGTTTGCGTCCATCAGCCAAATGAGTCATTTGTCTTAGATTGCATTTCATGCCAATGTGAAGTTGTTTAATTACTAATTAATGAGACTTTCTAATCACCTTAATCAAATTAGGCTCCTCTTCTTGTTACAGGAACTATTTTACATTCATTAACCATGAAATTATTTGTTGACTCTTTCTTAACATCTATATTCATTATGAAAATCATTTCCAAGAATCATCGACAACATGAATTCATTCAATTGCAGCAAACAATAGAGTTCTTGATCTTGAATTGCATTTCTTATTGATATTAATTGGTTGAATTCTAAAATAAAGAGTACCTCCTACCATTTCTGGTTAGCAAGGCTCCTCTTTTGATTCCAAAAACACTTTTTGAGAAAGGGATAATGAAACTAACATATGTTGCTAAACAATGAAGTATATTAATTAAATCAAACAAGTATTAACACCATTATTACTCCAAATTTGTTTGCATCCATCAGCCAAATGAGTCATTTGTCTTAGATTGCCTTTCATGCCAATGTGAAGTTGTTCAATTACTAATTAATGAGACTTTCTAATCACCTTAATCAAATTAGGCTCCTCTTCTTGTTACAAGAACTATTTTACATTCATTAACCATGAAATTATTTGTTGACTCTTTCTTAACATCTATATTCATTATGAAAATAATTTCCATGAATCGTCGATAACATGAATTCATTCAATTGCAGCAAACAATAGAGTTCTTGATCTTGAATTGCATTTCTTATTGATATTAATTGGTTGAATTCTAAAATAAAGAGTACCTCCCACCATTTCTGGTTAGCATGGCTCCTCTTTTGATTCCAAAAACACTTTTTGAGAAAGGGATAATGAAACTGACATATGTTGCTAAACAATGAATTATATTAATTAAATCAAACAAGTATTAACACCACTATTACTCCAAATTTGTTTGCGTCCATCAGCCAAATGAGTCATTTGTCTTAGATTGCATTTCATGCCAATGTGAAGTTGTTTAATTACTAATTAATGAGACTTTCTAATCACCTTAATGAAATTAGGCTCCTCTTCTTGTTACAGGAACTATTTTACATTCATTAACCATGAAATTATTTGTTGACTCTTTCTTAACATCTATATTCATTATGAAAATCATTTCCAAGAATCATCGACAACATGAATTCATTCAATTGCAGCAAACAATAGAGTTCTTGATCTTGAATTGCATTTCTTATTGATAATTAATTGGTTGAATTCTAAAATTAAGAGTACCTCTCCCCATTTCTGGTTAGCACGGCTCCTCTTTTGATTCCAAACACACTTTTTGATAAAGCGACAATGAAATTGACATATTTTGCTAAACAATGAAGTATATTAATTAAATTAAACAAGTATTAACACCATTATTACCCCAAATCTGTTTACATCCATCAGCCAAAGGAGTCATTCAACTTGGTTTGCATTTTGTGCAAATGTGAACTTGATTAATTCCTAAATAATGAGCGTTTCTAATCACCTTAAGCTAATTACACTCCTCTTCTTGTTACAAGAACTATTTTTAATGCATTGACCATGAAATTATATGTTGACTCTTTCTTAACGTCTATATTCATTATGAAAACAATTTCCATGAATCGTCTATGACGTGAATTCATTCATTTGTAACAAACAATAGAGTTTTGATCTTAAATTGGATTTCTTATTGATATTAATTGGTTGATTTCTAAAATAAAGAGTACCACCCATCATTTCTGGTTAGCAAGGCTCCTCTTTTAATTTCAAACACACTTTTTCATACGGAGATAAGAAAATTGACATATGTTGCTAAACAACGAAGTATATTAATTAAATCAAACAAGTATTAACACCATTATTACCCCAAATCTGTTTACATCTATCAGCCAAATTAGTCATTCATCTTAGATTGCATTTCATGCCAATGTGAACTTGTGTAATTATTAATTAATGAGACGTTCTAATCACCTTAATCTAATTAGGCTCCTCTTCTTGTTACAAGAACTATTTTACATTCATTAACCATGAAATTATCTGTTGACTCTTTATTAACGTCTATATTCATTATGAAAACAATTTCCATGAATCGTCTATAACATGAATTCATTCAATTGCAGCAAACAATAGAGTTCTTGATCTTGAATTGCATTTCTTATTGATATTAATTGGTTGAATTAAAAAATAAAGAGTACCACCCATCATTTCTGGTTAGCAAGGCTCCTCTTTTAATTTCAAACACACTTTTTCATACGGAGATAAGAAAATTGACATATGTTGCTAAACAACGAAGTCTATTAATTAAATCAAACAAGTATTAACACTATTATTACTCCAAATCTGTTTACATCCTTCAGCCAAAGGAGTCATTCATCTTGGTTTGCATTTCGTGCTAATGTCAACTTGATTAATCCCTAAATAATGAGAGTTTCTACTCACCTTAAGCTAATTAGTCTCCTTTTCATGTTACAAGAACTATTTTTCATTCATTAACCATGAAATTATGTCTTGACTTTTTCTTAACGACTATATTCATTATGAAAACAATTTCCAAGAATCATCTATAACATGAATTCATTGAATTGCAGCACACAATAGAGTTCTTGATCTTGAATTGCTTTTCTTATTGATATTAATTGCTTGAATTCAAAAGTAAAGAGTGCCTCCCATCATTTCTGGTTCGCAGGTCGAATGTTTTGATTCCAAACACACTTTTTGATAAAGTGATAATGACATTGACATATGTTGCTAAACAATGAATTATATTAATTAAATCAAACAAGTATTAACACCATGATTACTCCAAATCTATTTGCATCCATCAGTAAAATGAGTCATTCTTCTTGGATTGCATTTCATGATATGTGAACTTGTTTAATTACTAAATAATGAGACTTTCTAATCACCTTAAGCTAATTAGGCTCCTCTTCTTATTACAAGAACTATTTTACATTCATTAACCATGAAATTATTTGTTGACTCTTTCTTAACATCTATATTCATTATGAAAATAATTTCCATGAATCGTCGATAACATGAATTCATTCAATTGCAGCAAACAATAGAGTTCTTGATCTTGAATTGCATTTCTTATTGATATTAATTGGTTAAATTCTAAAATAAAGAGTACCTCTCCCCATTTCTGGTTAGCACGGCTCCTCTTTTGATTCCAAACACACTTTTTGATAAAGCGACAATGAAATTGACATATTTTGCTAAACAATGAAGTATATTAATTAAATCAAACAAGTATTTACACCATTATTACTCCAAATTTGTTTGCGTCCATCAGCCAAATGAGTCATTTGTCTTAGATTGCCTTTCATGCCAATGTGAAGTTGTTCAATTACTAATTAATGAGACTTTCTAATCACCTTAATCAAATTAGGCTCCTCTTCTTGTTACAAGAACTATTTTACATTCATTAACCATGAAATTATTTGTTGACTCTTTCTTAACATCTATATTCATTATGAAAATAATTTCCATGAATCGTCGATAACATGAATTCATTCAATTGCAGCAAACAATAGAGTTCTTGATCTTGAATTGCATTTCTTATTGATATTAATTGGTTGAATTCTAAAATAAAGAGTACCTCTCCCCATTTCTATTTAGCACGGCTCCTCTTTTGATTCCAAACACTTTTTTTGATAAAGCGATAATGAAATTTGACATATTTTGCTAAACAATGAAGTATATTAATGAAATCAAACAAGTATTAACACCATTATTACCCCAAATCTGTTTACATCCATCAGCCAAAGGAGTCATTCAACTTGGTTTGCATTTCGTGCAAATGTGAACTTGATTAATTCCTAAATAATGAGCGTTTCTAATCACCTTAAGCTAATTACACTTCTCTTCTTGTTACAAGAACTATTTTTAAGGCATTGACCATGAAATTATATGTTGACTCTTTCTTAATGTCAATATTCATTATGAAAACAATTTCCATGAATCGTCTATAACATGAATTCATTCATTTGCAACAAACAATGGAGTTTTTGATCTTAAATTGCATTTCTTATTGATATTAATTGGTTGATTTCTAAAATAAAGAGTACCTCCCATCATTTCTGGTTAGCAAGTCGAATCATTTGATTCCAAACACACTTTTTGATAAAGCGATAATGAAATTGACATATGTTGCTAAACAATGAAGTATATTAATTAAATCAAACAAGTATTAACACCATTATTACTCCAAATGTGTTTGCGTGCATCAGCCAAATTAGTCATTCATCTTAGATTGCATTTCATGCCAATGTGAACTTGTGTAATTATTAATTAATGAGGCGTTCTAATCACCATAATCAAATTAGGCTCCTCTTCTTGTTACAAGAACTATTTTACATTCATTAACCATGAAATTATTTGTTGACTCTTTCTTAACATCTATATTCATTATGAAAATAATTTCCATGAATCGTCGATAACATGAATTCATTCAATTGCAGCAAACAATAGAGTTCTTGATCTTGAATTGCATTTCTTATTGATATTAATTGGTTGAATTCTAAAATAAAGAGTACCTCTCCCCATTTCTATTTAGCACGGCTCCTCTTTTGATTCCAAACACTTTTTTTGATAAAGCGATAATGAAATTGACATATTTTGCTAAACAATGAAGTATATTAATGAAATCAAACAAGTATTAACACCATTATTACCCCAAATCTGTTTACATCCATCAGCCAAAGGAGTCATTCAACTTGGTTTGCATTTCGTGCAAATGTGAACTTGATTAATTCCTAAATAATGAGCGTTTCTAATCACCTTAAGCTAATTACACTTCTCTTCTTGTTACAAGAACTATTTTTAAGGCATTGACCATGAAATTATATGTTGACTCTTTCTTAATGTCAATATTCATTATGAAAACAATTTCCATGAATCGTCTATAACATGAATTCATTCATTTGCAACAAACAATGGAGTTTTTGATCTTAAATTGCATTTCTTATTGATATTAATTGGTTGATTTCTAAAATAAAGAGTACCTCCCATCATTTCTGGTTAGCAAGTCGAATCATTTGATTCCAAACACACTTTTTGATAAAGCGATAATGAAATTGACATATGTTGCTAAACAATGAAGTATATTAATTAAATCAAACAAGTATTAACACCATTATTACTCCAAATGTGTTTGCGTGCATCAGCCAAATTAGTCATTCATCTTAGATTGCATTTCATGCCAATGTGAACTTGTGTAATTATTAATTAATGAGGCGTTCTAATCACCATAATCAAATTAGGCTCCTCTTCTTGTTACAAGAACTATTTTACATTCATTAACCATGAAATTATTTGTTGACTCTTTCTTAACATCTATATTCATTATGAAAATAATTTCCATGAATCGTCGATAACATGAATTCATTCAATTGCAGCAAACAATAGAGTTCTTGATCTTGAATTGCATTTCTTATTGATATTAATTGGTTGAATTCTAAAATAAAGAGTACCTCTCCCCATTTCTATTTAGCACGGCTCCTCTTTTGATTCCAAACACTTTTTTTGATAAAGCGATAATGAAATTGACATATTTTGCTAAACAATGAAGTATATTAATGAAATCAAACAAGTATTAACACCATTATTACCCCAAATCTGTTTACATCCATCAGCCAAAGGAGTCATTCAACTTGGTTTGCATTTCGTGCAAATGTGAACTTGATTAATTCCTAAATAATGAGCGTTTCTAATCACCTTAAGCTAATTACACTTCTCTTCTTGTTACAAGAACTATTTTTAAGGCATTGACCATGAAATTATATGTTGACTCTTTCTTAATGTCAATATTCATTATGAAAACAATTTCCATGAATCGTCTATAACATGAATTCATTCATTTGCAACAAACAATGGAGTTTTTGATCTTAAATTGCATTTCTTATTGATATTAATTGGTTGATTTCTAAAATAAAGAGTACCTCCCATCATTTCTGGTTAGCAAGTCGAATCATTTGATTCCAAACACACTTTTTGATAAAGCGATAATGAAATTGACATATGTTGCTAAACAATGAAGTATATTAATTAAATCAAACAAGTATTAACACCATTATTACTCCAAATGTGTTTGCGTGCATCAGCCAAATTAGTCATTCATCTTAGATTGCATTTCATGCCAATGTGAACTTGTGTAATTATTAATTAATGAGGCGTTCTAATCACCATAATCTAATTAGGCTCCTCTTCTTGTTACAAGAACTATTTTACATTCATTAACCATGAAATTATCTGTTGACTCTTTATCAACGTCTATATTCATTATGAAAACAATTTTCATGAGTCGTCTATAACATGAATTCATTCAATTGCAGCAAACAATAGAGTTCTTGATCTTGAATTGCATTTCTTATTGATATTAATTGGTTGAATTCTAAAATAAAGAGTACCTCCTACCATTTCTCGTTAGCAAGGCTCCTCTTTTGATTCTAAAAACACTTTTTGAGAAAAGGATAATGAAACTAACATATGTTGCTAAACAATGAAGTATATTAATTAAATCAAACAAGTATTAACACCATTATTACTCCGAATTTGTTTGCATCCATCAGCCAAATGAGTCATTTGTCTTAGATTGCCTTTCATGCCAATGTGAAGTTGTTCAATTACTAATTAATGAGACTTTCTAATCACCTTAATCAAATTAGGCTCCTCTTCTTGTTACAAGAACTATTTTACATTCATTAACCATGAAATTATTTGTTGACTCTTTCTTAACATCTATATTCATTATGAAAATAATTTCCATGAATCATCGATAACATGAATTCATTCAATTGCAGCAAACAATAGAGTTCTTGATCTTGAATTGCATTTCTTATTGATATTAATTGGTTGAATTCTAAAATAAAGAGTACCTCCCACCATTTCTGGTTAGCATAGCTCCTCTTTTGATTCCACAAACACTTTTTGAGAAAGGGATAATGAAACTGACATATGTTGCTAAACAATGAATTATATTAATTAAATCAAACAAGTATTAACACCATTATTACTCCAAATTTGTTTGCGTCCATCAGCCAAATGAGTCATTTGTCTTAGATTGCATGTCATGCCAATGTGAAGTTGTTTAATTACTAATTAATGAGACTTTCTAATCACCTTAATCTAATTAGGCTCCTCTTCTTGTTACAAGAACTATTTTACATTCATTAACCATGAAATTATCTGTTGACTCTTTATCAACGTCTATATTCATTATGAAAACAATTTTCATGAGTCGTCTATAACATGAATTCATTCAATTGCAGCAAACAATAGAGTTCTTGATCTTGAATTGCATTTCTTATTGATATTAATTGGTTGAATTCTAAAATAAAGAGTACCTCCTACCATTTCTCGTTAGCAAGGCTCCTCTTTTGATTCCAAAAACACTTTTTGAGAAAGGGATAATGAAACTAACATATGTTGCTAAACAATGAAGTATATTAATTAAATCAAACAAGTATTAACACCATTATTACTCCGAATTTGTTTGCATCCATCAGCCAAATGAGTCATTTGTCTTAGATTGCCTTTCATGCCAATGTGAAGTTGTTCAATTACTAATTAATGAGACTTTCAAATCACCTTAATCAAATTAGGCTCCTCTTCTTGTTACAAGAACTATTTTACATTCATTAACCATGAAATTATTTGTTGACTCTTTCTTAACATCTATATTCATTATGAAAATAATTTCCATGAATCATCGATAACATGAATTCATTCAATTGCAGCAAACAATAGAGTTCTTGATCTTGAATTGCATTTCTTATTGATATTAATTGGTTGAATTCTAAAATAAAGAGTACCTCCCACCATTTCTGGTTAGCATAGCTCCTCTTTTGATTCCACAAACACTTTTTGAGAAAGGGATAATGAAACTGACATATGTTGCTAAACAATGAATTATATTAATTAAATCAAACAAGTATTAACACCATTATTACTCCAAATTTGTTTGCGTCCATCAGCCAAATGAGTCATTTGTCTTAGATTGCATGTCATGCCAATGTGAAGTTGTTTAATTACTAATTAATGAGACTTTCTAATCACCTTAATCAAATTAGGCTCCTCTTCTTGTTACAGGAACTATTTTACATTCATTAACCATGAAATTATTTGTTGACTCTTTCTTAACATCTATATTCATTATGAAAATAATTTCCAAGAATCATCGATAACATGAATTCATTCAATTGCAGCAAACAATAGAGTTCTTGATCTTGAATTGCATTTCTTATTGATATTAATTGGTTGAATTCTGAAATAAAGAGTACCTCTCCCCATTTCTGTTTAGCACAGCTCCTCTTTTGATTCCAAACACACTTTTTGATAAAGCGATAATGAAATTGACATATTTTGCTAAACAAAGAAGTATATTAATTAAATCAAACAAGTATTAACACCATTATTACCCCAACTCTGTTTACATCCATCAGCCAAAGGAGTCAGTCAACTTGGTTTGCATTTTGTGCAAATGTGAACTTGATTAATTCCTAAATAATGAGCGTTTCTAATCACCTTAAGCTAATTACGCTCCTCTTCTTGTTACAAGAACTATTTTTAATGCATTGACCATGAAATTATATGTTGAGTCTTTCTTAACGTCTATATTCATTATGAAAACAATTTCCATGAATCGTCTATGACATGAATTCATTCATTTGCAACAAACAATAGAGTTTTTGATCTTAAATTGGATTTCTTATTGATATTAATTGGTTGATTTCTAAAATAAAGAGTTCCTCCCATCATTTCTGGTTAGCAAGTCGAATCATTTGATTCCAAACACACTTTTTGATAAAGCGATAATGAAATTGACATATGTTCCTAAACAATGAAGTATATTAATTAAATCAAACAAGTATTAACACCATTATTACTCCAAATTTGTTTGCGTCCTTCAGCCAAATGACTCATTTGTCTTAGATTGCATTTCATGCCAATGTGAAGTTGTTTAATTAATAATTAATGAGATTTCTAATCACTTTAATCTAATTAGGATCCTCTTCTTGTTACAAGAACTATTTTGCATTCATTAACCGTGAAATTATCTGTTGACTCTTTATTAACGTCTATATTCATTATGAAAACAATTTCCATGAATCGTCTATAACATGAATTCATTCAATTGCAGCAAACAATAGAGTTCTTGATCTTGAATTGCATTTCTTATTGATATTAATTGGTTGAATTCTAAAATAAATAGTACCTCCCACCATTTCTGGTTAGCCTCTTTTGATCCCAAACACACTTTTTGATAAAGCGATAATGAAATTGACATATGTTGCTAAACAATGAAGTATATTAATTAAATCAAATAAGTATTAACACCATTATTACTCCAAATTTGTTTGCGTCCATCAGCCAAATGACTCATTTGTCTTAGATTGCATTTCATGCCAATGTGAAATTATTTAATTAATAATTAATGAGATTTCTAATCACTTTAATCTAATTAGGATCCTCTTCTTGTTACAAGAACTATTTTACATTCATTAACCATGAAATTATCTGTTGACTCTTTATTAACGTCTATATTCATTATGAAAACAATTTCCATGAATCGTCTATAACATGAATTCATTCAACTGCAGCAAACAATAGAGTTCTTGATCTTGAATTGCATTTCTTATTGATATTAATTGGTTGAATTCTAAAATAAAGAGTACCTCCCACCATTTTTGGTTAGCCTCTTTTGATTCCAAACACACTTTTTGATAAAGCGATAATGAAATTGACATATGTTGCTAAGCAATGAAGTATATTAATTAAATCAAACAAGTATTAACACCATTATTACTCCAAATTTGTTTGCGTCCTTCAGCCAAATGACTCATTTGTCTTAGATTGCATTTCATGCCAATGTGAAGTTGTTTCATTAATAATTAATGAGATTTCTAATCACTTTAATCTAATTAGGATCCTCTTCTTGTTACAAGAACTATTTTACATTCATTAACCGTGAAATTATCTGTTGACTCTTTATTAACGTCTATATTCATTATGAAAACAATTTCCATGAATCGTCTATAACATGAATTCATTCAATTGCAGCAAACAATAGTGTTCTTGATCTTGAATTGCATTTCTTATTGATATTAATTGGTTGAATTCTAAAATAAAGAGTACCTCCCACCATTTCTGGTTAGCCTCTTTTGATCCCAAACACACTTTTTGATAAAGCGATAATGAAATTGACATATGTTGCAAAACAATGAAGTATATTAATTAAATCAAACAAGTATTAACACCATTAATACTCCAAATTTGTTTGTGTCCATCATCCAAATGAGTCATTTGTCTTAGATTACATTTCATGCCAATGTGAAGTTGTTTAATTACTAATTAATGAGACTTTCTAATCACCTTAATCAAATTAGGCTCCTCTTCTTGTTACAAGAACTATTTTACATTCATTAACCATGAAATTATTTGTTGACTCTTTCTTAACATCTATATTCATTATGAAAACAATTTCAATGAATCGTCTATAACATGAATTCATTCAATTGCAACAAACAATAGAGTTCTTGATCTTAAATTGCATTTCTTATTGATATTAATTGGATGAATTCTAAAATAAATAGTACCTCCCATCATTTATGGTTAGCAAGTCAAATCATTTGATTCCAAACACACTTTTTAATAAAATGATAATGAAATTGACGTAAGTTGGTAAACAATGAAGTATATTAATTAAATCAAACAAGTATTAACACCATTATTACTCCAAATCTGTTTGCGACCTTCTGCCAAATGTGTCATTCGTCTTGGATAGCATTTCATGCCAATGTGAAATTGTTTAATTACAAAATAATGAGACTTTCTAAACACCTTAAGCTAATTACGCTCCTCTTCTTGTTACAAGAACTATTTTTCATTCATTAACCATGAAATAATCTGTTGACGCTTTCTCAATAACAATATTCATTACGAAAACAATTTCCATGAATTGTTTATAACATGAATTCATTCAATTGCAGCGAACAATAGAGTTCTTGATCTTGAATTCCTTTTCTTATTGATATTAATTGCTTGAATTCTAAAATAAAGAGTGTCTCCCATCATTTCTGGTTAGCAGGTCGAATGTTTTGATTCCAAACACACTTTTTGATAAAGCGGTAATGAAATTGACATATGTTGCTAAACAATGAAGTATATTAATTAAATCAAACAAGTATTAATACCAATATTACTCCAAATCTGTTTGCATCCATCACCAAAATGAGTCATTCTTCTTGGATTGCTTTTCATGATATGCGAACTTGTTTAATTACTAAATAATGAGACTTTCTAATCACCTTAAGATAATTAGGCTCCTCTTCTTGTTACAAGAACTATTTTTCATTCATAAACCTTGAAATTATGTATTGACTTTTTCTTAACGACTATATTCACTATGAAAACAATTTCCAAGAATCATTTATAACATGAATTCATTGAATTGCAGCACACAATAGAGTTCTTGATCTTGAATTGCATTTCTTATTGATATTAATTGGTTGAATTCTAAAATAAAGAGTACCACCCATCATTTCTGGTTAGCAAGGCTCCTCTTTTGATGCCAAACACACTTTTTCATACCGTGATAATAAAATTGACTTATGTTGCTAAACAACGAAGTATATTAATTAAATCAAACAAGTATTAACACCATTATTATTCCAAATCTGTTTACATCCTTCATCCAAAGGAGTCATTCATCTTGGTTTGCATTTTGTGCTAATGTCAACTTGATTAATTTCTAAATAATGAGAGTTTCTACTCACCTTAAGCTAATTACGCTCCTTTTCTTGTTACAAGAACTATTTTTTTTATAACATGAATTCAGTCAATTCCAGCAAACAATAGAGTTCTTGATCATGAATTGCATTTCTTTTTGATATTAATTGGTTGAATTCTAAAATAAAGAGTACCTCCCACCATTTCTGGTTAGCAAGGCTCCTCTTTTGATTCCAATCACACTTTTCGATAAAGAGATAATGAAATTGACATATGTTGCTAAACAATGAAGTATATTAATTAAATCAAACAAGTATTAACACCATTATTACTCCAAATTTGTTTGCGTCCATCAGCCAAATGAGTCATTTGTCATAGATTGCATTTCATGCCAATGAGAAGTTGTTTAATTACTAATTAATGAGACTTTTTAATCACCTTAATCTAATTAGGATCCTCTTCTTGTTACAAGAACTATTTTATATTCATTAACCATGAAATTATCTGTTGACTCTTTATTAACGTCTAAATTCATTATGAAAACAATTTTCATGAATCGTCTATAACATGAATTCATTCAATTGCAGCAAACAATAGAGTACTTGATCTTGAATTGCATTTCTTATTGATATTAATTGGTTGAATTCTAAAATAAATAGTACCTCCCACCATTTCTGGTTAGTCTCTTTTGATTCCAAACACACTTTTTGATAAAGCGATAATGAAATTGACATATGTTGCTAAAGAATGAAGTATATTAATTAAATCAAACAAGTATTAACACCATTATTACTCCAAATTTGTTTGCGTCCTTCAGCCAAATGACTCATTTGTCTTAGATTGCATTTCATGCCAATGTGAAGTTGTTTAATTAATAATTAATGAGATTTCTAATCACTTTAATCTAATTAGGATCCTCTTCTTGTTACAAGAACTATTTTACATTCATTAACCATGAAATTATCTGTTGACTCTTTATTCACGTCTATATTCATTATGAAAACAATTTCCATGAATCGTCTATAACATGAATTCATTCAATTGCAGCAAACAATAGAGTTCTTGATCTTGAATTGCATTTCTTATTGATATTAATTGGTTGAATTCTAAAATAAAGAGTACCTCCCACCATTTCTGGTTAGCCTCTTTTGATCCCAAACACACTTTTTGATAAAGCGATAATGAAATTGACATATGTTGCTAAACAATGAAGTATATTAATTAAATCAAACAAGTATTAACACCATTATTACTCCAAATTTGTTTGTGTCCATCAGCCAAATGACTCATTTGTCTTAGATTGCCTTTCATGCCAATGTGAAGTTGTTTAATTACTAATTAATGAGACTTTCTAATCACCTTAATCTAATTAGGCTCCTCTTCTTGTTACAAGAACTATTTTACATTCATTAACCGTGAAATTATCTGTTGACTCTTTCTTAAAGTGTATATTCATTATGAAAACAATTTCCATGAATCGTCTATAACATGAATTCATTCAATTGCAGCAAACAATAGGGTTCTTGATCTTGAATTGCATTTCTTATTGATATTAATTGCTTGAATTCTAAAAGAAAGAGTACCAACACCATTTCTGGTTAGCAAGGCTCCTCTTTTGATTCCAAACACACTTTTTGATAAAGCGATAATGAAATTGACATATGTTGCAAAACAATCAAGTATATTAATTAAATCAAACAAGTATTAACACCATTAATACTCCAAATTTGTTTGTGTCCATCATCCAAATGAGTCATTTGTCTTAGATTACATTTCATGCCAATGTGAAGTTGTTTAATTACTAATTAATGAGACTTTCTAATCTCCTTAATCTAATTAGGCTTCTCTTCTTGTTACAAGAACTATTTTACATTCATTAACCATGAAATTATTTGTTGACTCTTTCTTAACATCTATATTCATTATGAAAACAATTTCAATGAATCGTCTATAACATGATTTCATTCAATTGCAACAAACAATAGAGTTCTTGATCTTAAATTGCATTTCTTATTGATATTAATTGGATGAATTCTAAAATAAACAGTACCTCCCATCATTTCTGGTTAGCAAGTCAAATCATTTGATTCCAAACACACTTTTTAATAAAATGATAATGAAATTGACGTATGTTGCTAAACAATGAAGTATATTAATTAAATCGAACAAGTATTAACACCATTATTACTCCAAATCTGTTTGCGACCATTAGCCAAATGTGTCATTCGTCTATGATAGCATTTCATGCCAATGTGAAATTATTTAATTACAAAATAATGAGAATTTCTAAACACCTTAAGCTAATTAGGCTCCTCTTCTTGTTACAAGAACTATTTTTCATTCATTAACCATGAAATAATCTATTGATGCTTTCTTAATAACAATATTCGTTACGAAAACAATTTCCATGAATCGTCTATAACATGAATTCATTCAATTGCAGCGAGCAATAGAGTTCTTGATCTTGAATTGCTTTTCTTATTGATATTAATTGCTTGAATTCTAAAATAAAGAGTGCCTCCCATCATTTCTGGTTAGCTGGTCGAATGTTTTGATTCCAAACACACTTTTTGAGAAAGCGATAATGAAATTGACATATGTTGCTAAACAATGAAGTATATTAATTAAATCAAACAAGTATTAACACCATTATTACTCCAAATTTGTTTGCGTCCTACAGCCAAATAATTCATTTGTCATAGATTGCATTTCATGCCAATGTGAAGTTGTTTAATTACTAATTAATGAGAATTTCTAATCACCTTAATCTAATTAGGTTCCTCTTCTTGTTACAAGAACTATTTTACATTCTTTAACCATGAAATTATCTATTGACTCTTTATTAATGTCTATATTCATTATGAAAACAATTTCCATGAATCGTCTATAACATGAATTCATTAAATTGCAACAAACAATAGAGTTCTTGATCTTGAATTCCATTTCTTATTGATATTAATTGGTTGAATTCTAAAATAAAGAGTACCTCCCACCATTTCTGGTTAGCAAGGCCCCTCTTTTCATTCCAAACACACTTTTTGATAAAGAGATAATGAAATTGATATATGTTGCTAAACAATGAAGTATATTAATTCAATCAAACAAGTATTAACACCATTATTACTCCAAATTTGTTTGCGTCCATCAGCCAAATGAGTCATTTGTCATAGATTGCATTTCATGCCAATGTGAAGTTGTTTGATTACTAATTAATCAGAATTTCTAATCACCTTAATCTAATTAGGTTCCTCTTTTTGTTACAAGAACTATTTTACATTCATTAACCATGAAATTATTTGTTGACTCTTTCTTAACATCTATATTCATTCTGAAAATAATTTCCATGAATCGTCTATAACATGAATTCATTCAATTGCAACAAACAATAGAGTTCTCAATCTTAAATTGCATTTCTTATTGATATTAATTGGTTGAATTCTAAAATAAAGATTACCTCCCATCATTTCTGGTTAGCAAGTCAAATCTTTTGATTCCAAACACACTTTTTAATAAAGTGATAATGAAATTGAGATATGTTGCTAAACAATGAAGTATATTAATTAAATCAAACAAGTATTAACACCATTATTACTCCAAATTTGTTTGCGTCCATCAGCCAAATAAGTCATTCATCTTAAGATTGCATTTCATGCCAGTGTGAGCTTGTGTAATTATTAATTAATGAGATTTCTAATCACCTTAATCTAATTAGGATCCTCTTCTTGTTACAAGAAGTATTTTACATTCATTAACCATGAAATTATCTGTTGACTCTTTATTAACGTCTATATTCATTATGAAAACAATTTCCATGAATCGTCTATAACATGAATTCATTCAATTGCAGCAAACAATAGCGTTCTTGATCTTGAATTGCATTTCTTATTGATATTAATTGCTTGAATTCTAAAATAAAGAGTACCAACACCATTTCTAGGTAGCAAGGCTCCTCTTTTGATTCCAAAGAGACTTTTCGATAAAGCGATAATGAAATTGACATATGTTGCTAAACAATGAAGTATATTAATTAAATCAAACACGTATTAACACCATTATTACCCCAAATTTGTTTGTGTCCACCATCCAAATGAGTCATTTGTCTTAGATTGCATTTCATGCCAATGTGAAGTTGTTTAATTACTAATTAATGAGACTTTCTAATCTCCTTAATCTAATTAGGCTCCTCTTCTTGTTACAAGAACTATTTTACATTCATTAACCATGAAATTATTTGTTGACTCTTTCTTAACATCTATATTCATTATGAAAACAATTTCCATGAATCGTCTATAACATGAATTCATTCAATTGCAGCAAACAATAGAGTTCTTGATGTTGAATTGTATTTCTTATTGATATTAATTGCTTGAATTCTAAAATAAAGAGTACCTCGCCCCATTTCTGGTTACCAAGGCTCCTCTTTTGATTCCAAACACACTTTTTGATAAAGCGATAATGAAATTGACATATTTTGCTAAACAATGAAGTATATTAATTAAATCAAACAAATATTAGCACCGTTATTACTCCAAATCTGTTTACATCCATCAGCCAAATGAGTCATTTGTCTTAGATTCCATTTCATGCCAATGTGAAGTTCTTTAATTACTAATTAATTAGACTTTCTAATCACCTTAATCTAATTAGGATCCTCTTCTTGTTACAAGAACTATTTTACATTCTTTAACCATGAAATTATCTATTGACTCTTTATTAATGTCTATATTCATTATGAAAACAATTTCCATGAATCGTCTATAACATGAATTCATTAAATTGCAACAAACAATAGAGTGCTTGATCTTGAATTCCATTTCTTATTGATATTAATTGGTTGAATTCTAAAATAAAGAGTACCTCCCACCATTTCTGGTTAGCAAGGCCCCTCTTTTCATTCCAAACACACTTTTTGATAAAGAGATAATGAAATTGATATATGTTGCTAAACAATGAAGTATATTAATTCAATCAAACAAGTATTAACACCATTATTACTCCAAATTTGTTTGCGTCCATCAGCCAAATGAGTCATTTGTCATAGATTGCATTTCATGCCAATGTGAAGTTGTTTGATTACTAATTAATGAGAATTTCTAATCACCTTAATCTAATTAGGTTCCTCTTTTTGTTACAAGAACTATTTTACATTCATTAACCATGAAATTATTTGTAGACTCTTTCTTAACATCTATATTCATTCTGAAAATAATTTCCATGAATCGTCTATAACATGAATTCATTCAATTGCAACAAACAATAGAGTTCTCAATCTTAAATTGCATTTCTTATTGATATTAATTGGTTGAATTCTAAAATAAAGATTACCTCCCATCATTTCTGGTTAGCAAGTCAAATCTTTTGATTCCAAACACACTTTTTAATAAAGTGATAATGAAATTGAGATATGTTGCTAAACAATGAAGTATATTAATTAAATCAAACAAGTATTAACACCATTATTACTCCAAATTTGTTTGCGTCCATCAGCCAAATAAGTCATTCATCTTAAGATTGCATTTAATGCCAGTGTGAGCTTGTGTAATTATTAATTAATGAGATTTCTAATCACCTTAATCTAATTAGGATCCTCTTCTTGTTACAAGAAGTATTTTACATTCATTAACCATGAAATTATCTGTTGACTCTTTATTAACGTCTATATTCATTATGAAAACAATTTCCATGAATCGTCTATAACATGAATTCATTCAATTGCAGCAAACAATAGCGTTCTTGATCTTGAATTGCATTTCTTATTGATATTAATTGCTTGAATTCTAAAATAAAGAGTACCAACACCATTTCTAGGTAGCAATGCTCCTCTTTTGATTCCAAAGAGACTTTTCGATAAAGCGATAATGAAATTGACATATGTTGCTAAACAATGAAGTATATTAATTAAATCAAACACGTATTAACACCATTATTACCCCAAATTTGTTTGTGTCCACCATCCAAATGAGTCATTTGTCTTAGATTGCATTTCATGCCAATGTGAAGTTGTTTAATTACTAATTAATGAGACTTTCTAATCTCCTTAATCTAATTAGGCTCCTCTTCTTGTTACAAGAACTATTTTACATTCATTAACCATGAAATTATTTGTTGACTCTTTCTTAACATCTATAT
The DNA here is from genome assembly GCA_037897445.1 of Ceriops zippeliana. Taxonomy (NCBI): domain Eukaryota; kingdom Viridiplantae; phylum Streptophyta; class Magnoliopsida; order Malpighiales; family Rhizophoraceae; genus Ceriops; species Ceriops zippeliana. The sequence goes on along the minus strand of JBAPLH010001335.1, from coordinate 35,729 downwards.
TCATTATGGAAACAATTTCCATGAACTGTCTATAACATGAATTCATTCAATTGCAACAAACAATAGAGTTCTCGATCTTAAATTGCATTTCTTATTTATATTAATTGGTTGAATTCTAAAATAAAGAGTACCTCCCATCACTTCTGGTTAGCAAGTCGAATTATTTGATACCAAACACACTTTTTGATAAAGCGATAATGAAATTGACATATGTTGCTAAACAATGAAGTATATTAATTAAATCAAACACGTATTAACACCATTATTACCCCAAATTTGTTTGTGTCCACCATCCAAATGAGTCATTTGTCTTAGATTGCATTTCATGCCAATGTGAAGTTGTTTAATTACTAATTAATGAGACTTTCTAATCTCCTTAATCTAATTAGGCTCCTCTTCTTGTTACAAGAACTATTTTACATTCATTAACCATGAAATTATTTGTTGACTCTTTCTTAACATCTATATTCATTATGAAAACAATTTCCATGAATCGTCTATAACATGAATTCATTCAATTGCAGCAAACAATAGAGTTCTTGATGTTGAATTGTATTTCTTATTGATATTAATTGCTTGAATCCTAAAATAAAGAGTACCTCGCCCCATTTCTGGTTACCAAGGCTCCTCTTTTGATTCCAAACACACTTTTTGATAAAGCGATAATGAAATTGACATATTTTGCTAAACAATGAAGTATATTAATTAAATCAAACAAATATTAGCACCGTTATTACTCCAAATCTGTTTACATCCATCAGCCAAATGAGTCCTTTGTCTTAGATTCCATTTCATGCCAATGTGAAGTTCTTTAATTACTAATTAATTAGACTTTCTAATCACCTTAATCTAATTAGGATCCTCTTCTTGTTACAAGAACTATTTTACATTCATTAACCATGAAATTATCTGTTGACTCTTTATTAACGTCTATATTCATTATGAAAAAAATTTCCATGAATCGTCTATAACATGAATTCATTCAATTGCAGCAAACAATAGAGTTCTTGATCTTCAATTGCATTTCTTATTGATATTAATTGGTTGAATTCTAAAATAAAGAGTACCTCCCACCATTTCTGGTTAGCCTCTTTTGATTCCAAACACACTTTTTGATAAAGCGATAATGAAATTGACATATGTTGCTAAACAATGAAGTATATTAATTAAATCAAACAAGTATTAACACCATTATTACTCCAAATTTGTTTGTGTCCATCATGCAAATGAGTCATTTGTCTTAGATTGCATTTCATGCCAATGTGAAGTTGTTTAATTACTAATTAATGAGACTTTCTCATCTCTTTAATCTAATTAGGCTCCTCTTCTTGTTACAAGAACTATTTTACATTCATTAACCATGAAATTATTTGTTGATTCTTTCTTAACATATATATTCATTATGAAAACAATTTCCATGAATCGTCTATAACATGAATTCATTCAATTGCAGCAAACAATAGAGTTCTTGATGTTGAATTGCATTTCTTATTGATATTAATTGGTTGAATTCTAAAATAAAGAGTACCTCCCCCCATTTCTAGTTAGCAAGGCTCCTCTTTTGATTCCAAACACACTCTTTGATAAAGCGATAATGAAATTGACATATTTTGCTAAACAATGAATTATATTAATTAAATCAAACAAATATTAACACCGTTATTACTCCAAATCTGTTTACATCCATCAGCCAAATGAGTCATTTGTCTTAGATTGCATTTCATGCCAATGTGAAGTTCTTTAATTACTAATTAATGAGACTTTCGAATCTCCTTAATCTAATTAGGCTCCTCTTCTTGTTACAAGAACTATTTTACATTCATTAACCATGAAATTATTTGTTGACTCTTTCTTAACATCTATATTCATTATGGAAACAATTTCCATGAACTGTCTATAACATGAATTCATTCAATTGCAACAAACAATAGAGTTCTCGATCTTAAATTGCATTTCTTATTTATATTAATTGGTTGAATTCTAAAATAAAGAGTACCTCCCATCACTTCTGGTTAGCAAGTCGAATTATTTGATACCAAACACACTTTTTGATAAAGCGATAATGAAATTGACATATGTTGCTAAACAATGAAGTATATTAATTAAATCAAACAAGTATTAACACCATTATTACTCCAAATTTGTTTGCGTCCATCAGCAAAATAAGTCAATCATCTTAAGATTGCATTTCATGCCAATGTGAACTTGTGTAATTATTAATTAATGAGATTTCTAATCACATTAATCTAATTAGGATCCTCTTCTTGTTACAAGAACTATTTTACATTCATTAACCGTGAAATTATCTGTTGACTCTTTATTAACGTCTATATTCATTATGAAAACAATTTCCATGAATCGTCTATAACATGAATTCATTCAATTGCAGCAAACAATAGAGTTCTTGATCTTGAATTACATTTCTTATTGATATTAATTGGTTGAATTCTAAAATAAAGAGTACCTCCCACCATTTCTGGTTAGCCTCTTTTGATCCCAAACACACTTTTTGATAAAGCGATAATGAAATTGACATATGTTGCTAAACAATGAAGTATATTAATTAAATCAAACAAGTATTAACACCATTATTACTCCAAATTTGTTTGCGTCCATCAACCAAATGACTCATTTGTCTTAGATTGCCTTTCATGCCAATGTGAAGTTGTTTAATTACTAATTAGTGAGACTTTCTAATCACCTTAATCTAATTAGGCTCCTCTTCTTGTTACAAGAACTATTTTACATTCATTAACCGTGAAATTATCTGTTGACTCTTTATTAACGTCTATATTCATTATGAAAACAATTTCCATGAATTGTCTATGACATGAATTCAATGAATTGCAGCAAACAATAGAGTTCTTGATCTTGAATTGCATTTCTTATTGATATTAATTGCTTGAATTCTAAAAGAACGAGTACCAACACCATTTCTGGTTAGCAAGGCTCCTCTTTTGATTCCAAACACACTTTTTGATAAAGCGATAATGAAATTGACATATGTTGCAAAACAATGAAGTATATTAATTAAATCAAACAAGTATTAACACCATTAATACTCCAAATTTGTTTGTGTCCATCATCCAAATGAGTCATTTGTCTTAGATTACATTTCATGCCAATGTGAAGTTGTTTAATTACTAATTGATGAGACTTTCTAATCTCCTTCATCTAATTAGGCTCCTCTTCTTGTTACAAGAACTATTTTACATTCATTAACCATTAAATTATTTGTTGACTCTTTCTTAACATCTATATTCATTATGAAAACAATTTCAATGAATTGTCTATAACATGAATTCATTCAATTGCAACAAACAATAGAGTTCTTGATGTTGAATTGCATTTCTTATTGATATTAATTGCTTGAATTCTAAAATAAAGAGTACCTCGCCCCATTTTTGGTTACCAAGGCTCCTCTTTTGATTCCAAACACACTTTTTGATAAAGCGATAATGAAATTGACATATTTTGCTAAACAATGAAGTATATTAATTAAATCAAACAAATATTAACACCGTTATTACTCCAAATCTGTTTACATCCATCAGCCAAATGAGTCATTTGTCTTAGATTACATTTCATGCCAATGTGAAGTTGTTTAATTACAAATTAATGAGACTTTCTAATCTCCTTAATCTAATTAGGCTCCCCTTCTTGTTACAAGAACTATTTTACATTCATTAACCATGAAATTATTTGTTGACTCTTTCTTAACATCTATATTCATTATGAAAACAATTTCTATGTATCATCTATAACATGAATTCATTCAATTGCAACAAACAACAGAGTTCTTGATCTTAAATTGCATTTCTTATTGATATTAATTGCTTGAATTCTAAAATAAAGAGTGCCTCCCATCATTTCTGGTTAGCAGGTCAAATGTTTTGATTCGAAACACACTTTTTGATAAAGCGGTAATGAAATTGACATATGTTGCTAAACAATGAAGTATATTAATTAAATCAAACAAGTATTAACACCAATATTACTCTAAATCTGTTTGCATCCATCAGCAAAATGAGTCATTCTTCTTGGATTGCATTTCATGATATGTGAACTTGTTTAATTACTACATAATGAGACTTTCTAATCACCTTAAGCTAATTAGGCTCCTCTTCTTGTTACAAGAACTATTTTTCATTCATTAACCTTGAAATTATGTATTGACTTTTTCTTAACGATTATATTCACTATGAAAACAATTTCCAAGAATCATGTATAACATGAATTCATTGAATTGCAGCACACAATAGAGTTCTTGATCTTGAATTGCATTTCTTATTGATATTAATTGGTTGAATTTTAAAATAAAGTGTACCACCCATCATTTCTGGTTAGCAAGGCTCCTCTTTTGATGCCAAACACACATTTTCTTACGGTGATAATAAAATTGACATATATTGCTAAACAACAAAATATATTAATTAAATAAAACAAGTATTAACACCATTATTATTCCGAATCTAATTACATCCTTCAGCCAAAGGAGTCATTCATCTTGGTTTGCATTTCGTGCTAATGTCAACTTGATTAATTCCTAAATAATGAGAGTTTCTACTCACCTTAAGCTAATTACGCTCCTTTTCTTGCTACAAGAACTATTTTTTATACATTCACCATGAAATTATATGTTGACTCTTTCTTAACGTCTATATTCACTATGAAAACAATTTGCATGAATCATCTATAACATGAATTCATTCAATTGCTGCAAACAATAGAGTTCTTGATCTTGAATTGCATTTCTTATTGATATTAATTGGTTGAATTCTAAAATAAAGAGTACCTCCCACCATTTCTGGTTAGCCTCTTTTGATTCCAAACACACTTTTTGATAAAGAGATAAAGAAATTGACATATGTTGCTAAACAATGAAGTATATTAATTAAATCAAACAAGTATTAACACCATTATTACTCCAAATTTGTTTGCGTCCATCAGCCAAATGAGTCATTTGTCTTAGATTGCATTTCATGCCAATGTGAATTTGTTTAATTACTAATTAATGAGACTTTCTAACCACCTTAATCTAATTAGGCTCCTCTTCTTGTTACAAGAACTATTTTACATTCATTAACCATGAAAATATCTGTTGACTCTTTATTAACGCCTATATTCATTATGAAAACAATTTCCATGAATCGTCTACAACATGAATTCATTTAATTGCAGCAAACAATAGAGTTCTTGATCTTGATTTGCATTTCTTGTTGATATTAATGGCTTGAATTCAAAAATAAAGAGTACCAACACCATTTATGGTTAGCAAGGCTCCTCTTTTGATTCCAAACACACTTTTTGATAAAGCGATAATGAAATTGACATATGTTGCTAAACAATGAAGTATATTAATTACATCAAACAAGTATTAACACCATTATTACTCCAAATTTGTTTGTGTCCACCATCCAATTTAGTCATTTGTCTTAGATTGCATTTCATGCCAATGTGAAGTTGTTTAATTACTAATTAATGAGACTTTCTAATCTCCTTAATCTAATTAGGCTCCTCTTCTTGTTACAAGAACTATTTTATATTCATTAACCATGAAATTATTTGTTGACTCTTTCTTAACATCTATATTCATTATGAAAACAATTTCCATGAATCGTCAATAACATGAATTCATTCAATTGCAGCAAACAATAGAGTTCTTGATGTTGAATTGCATTTCTTATTGATATTAATTGCTTGAATTCTAAAATAAAGAGTACCTCCCCCCATTTCTGGTTAGCAAGGCTCCTCTTTTGATTCCAAACACACTTTTTGATAAAGCGATGATGAAATTGACATATTTTGCTAAACAATGAAGTATATTAATTAAATCAAACAAATATTAACACCGTTATTATTCCAAATCTGTTTACATCCATCAGCCAAATGAGTCATTTGTCTTAGATTGCATTTCATGCCAATGTGAAGTTGTTTAATTACTAATTAATGAGACTTTCTAATCTCCTTAATCTAATTAGGCTCCTCTTCTTGTTACAAGAACTATTTTACATTCATTAACCATGAAATTATTTGTTGACTTAACATCTATATTCATTATGAAAACAATTTCCTTGAATCGTCTATAACATGAATTCATTCAATTGCAACAAACAATAGAGTTCTTGATCTTAAATTGCATTTCTTATTGATATTAATTGGTTCAATTCTAAAATAAAGAGTACCTCCCATCATTTCTGGTTAGCAAGTCAAATCATTTGATTCCAAACACACTTTTTAATAAAGTGATAATGAAATTGATATATGTTGCTAAACAATGAAGTATATTAATTAATTCAAACAAGTATTAACACCATTATTACTCCAAATCTGTTTGCGACCATCAGCCAAATGTGTCATTCGTCTTGGATAGCATTTCATGCCAATGTGAAGTTGTTTAATTACTAATTAATGAGACTTTCTAATCACCTTAATCCAATTAGGCTCCTCTTCTTGTTACAAGAACTATTTTACATTCATTGACCATGAAATTATTTGTTGACTCTCTATTAACGTCTATATTCATTATGAAAACAATTTCCATGAATCGTCTATGACATGAATTCATTCAATTGCAGCAAACAATAGAGTTCTTGACCTTGAATTGCATTTCTTATTGATATTAATTGGTTGAATTCTAAAATAAAGAGTACCTCCCACCATTTCTGGTTAGCAAGGCTCCTTTTTTTATTGCAAACACACTTTTTGAGAAAGCGATAATGAAATTGACATGTTGCTAAACAATGAAGTATATTAATTAAATCAAACAAGTATTAACACCATTATTACTCCAAATTTGTTTGCGTCCATCAACCAAATATTTGTCTAAGATTGCCTTTCATGCCAATGTGAAGTTATTTAATGACTAATTAATGAGACTTTCTAATCACCTTAATCCAAGTATTACTCCAAATAGAATTGCTTTTCTTATTGATATTAATTAGTTGAATTCTAAAATAAAGCGTACCTCCCATCATTTCTGATTAGCAGGTCGAATGTTTTGATTCCAAACACACTTTTTGATAAAGCGATAATGAAATTGACATATATTGCTAAACAATGAAGTATATTAATTAAATGAAACAAGTATTAACACCAATATTACTCCAAATCTGTTTGCATCCATCAGCAAAATGAGACATTCTTCTTGGATTGCATTTCATGATATGCGAACTTGTTTAATTAATAAATAATGAGACTTTCTAATCACCTTAAGATAATTAGGCTCCTCTTCTTGTTACAAGAACTATTTTACATTCATTAACCATGAAATTATTTGTTGGCTCTTTCTTAACATCTATATTCATTATGAAAACAATTTCCATGAATTGTCTATAACATGAATTCATTCAATTGCAACAAACAATAGAGTTCTTGATCTTGAATTGCTTTTCTTATTGATATTAATTGCTTGAATTCTAAAATAAAGAGTGCCTCCCATCATTTCTGGTTAGCAGGTCGAATGTTTTGATTCCAAACACACTTTTTGATAAAGCGGTAATGAAATTGACATATGTTGCTAGACAATGAATTATATTAATTAAATCAAACAAGTATTAACACCAATATTACTCTAAATCTGTTTGCATCCATCAGCAAAATGAGTCATTCTTCTTGGATTGCATTTCATGATATGTGAACTTGTTTAATTACTAAATAATGAGACTTCCTAATCACCTTAAGCTAATTAGGCTCCTCTTCTTGTTACAAGAACTATTTTACATTCATTAACCATGAAATTATTTGTTGACTCTTTCTTAACATCTATATTCATTATGAAAATAATTTCCATGAATTGTCTATAACATGAATTCATTCAATTGCAACAAACAATATAGTTCTTGATCTTAAATTGCATTTCTTATTGATATTAATTGGTTGAATTCTAAAATAAAGAGTACCTCCCATCATTTCTGGTTAGCAAGTCAAATCATTTGATTCCAAACACACTTTTCAATAAAGTGATAATGAAATTGACATATGTTGCTAAACACTGAAGTATATTAATTAAATCAAACAAGTATTAACACCATTATTACTCCAAATCTGTTTGCGACCATCAGCCAAATGTGTCAATCGTCTTGGATAGCATTTCATGCCAATGTGAAGTTGTTCAATTACAAATTAATGAGACTTTCTAATCACCTTAAGCTAATTAGGCTCCTCTTCTTGTTACAAGAACTATTTTACATTCATTAACCATGAAATTATTTGTTGACTCTTTCTTAACATTTATATTCATTATGAAAAAAATTTCCATGAATTGTCTATAACATGAATTCATTCAATTGCAACAAACAATAGAGTTCTTAATGTTGAATTGCATTTCCTATTGATATTAATTGGTTAAATTCTAAAATAAAGAGTACCTCCCATCATTTCTGGTTAGCAAGTCAAATCATTTGATTCCAAACACCCTTTTCAATAAAGTGATAATGAAATTGACATATGTTGCTAAACAATGAAGTATATTAATTAAATCAAACAAGTATTAACACCATTATTACTCCAAATCTGTTTGCGACCATCAGCCAAATGTGTCATTCGTCTTGGATAGCATTTCATGCCAATGTGAAATTGTTTAATTACAAAATAATGAGACTTTCTAAGCACCTTAAGCTAATTACGCTCCTCTTCTTGTTACAAGAACTATTTTTCATTCATTAAACATGAAATAATCTGTTGACACGTTCTTAATAACAATATTCATTACGAAAACAATTTCCATGAATCGTCTATAACATGAATTCATTCAATAGCAGTGAACAATAGAGTTCTTGATCTTGAATTGCTTTTCTTATTGATATTAATTGCTTGAATTCTAAAATAAAGAGTGCCTCCCATCATTTCTGGTTAGCAGGTCGAATGTTTTGATTCGAAACACTCTTTTTGATAAAGCGGTAATGAAATTGACATATGTTGCTAAACAATGAAGTATATTAATTAAATCAAACAAGTATTAACACCAATATTACTCCAAATCTGTTTGCATCCATCAGCAAAATGAGTCATTCTTCTTGGGTTGCATTTCATGATATGTGAACTTGTTTAATTACGAAATAATGAGACTTTCTTATCACCTTAAGCTAATTAGGCTCCTCTTCTTGTTACAAGAACTATTTTCATTCATTAACCTTGAAATTATGTATTGATTTTTTCTTAACGACTATATTCACTATGAAAACAATTTCCAAGAATCATTTATAACATGAATTCATTGAATTGCAGCACACAATAGAGTTCTTGATCTTGAATTGCATTTTTTATTGATATTAATTGGTTGAATTCTAAAATAAAGTGTACCACCCATCATTTCTGGTTAGCAAGGCTCCTCTTTTGATGCCAAACACACTTTTTCATACCGTGATAATAAAATTGACTTATGTTGCTAAACAACGAAGTATATTAATTAAATCAAACAAGTATTAACACCATTATTATTCCAAATCTATTTACATCCTTCAGCCAAAGGAGTCATTCATCTTGGTTTGCATTTCGTGCTAATGTCAACTTGATTAATTCCTAAATAATGAGAGTTTCTACTCACCTTAAGCTAATTACGCTCCTTTTCTTGTTACAAGAACTATTTTTTATACATTGACCATGAAATTATATGTTGACTCTTTCTTAACGACTATATTAATTATGAGAACAATTTCCATGAATCATCTATCACATGAATTCATTCAATTGCAACAAAAAATAGAGTTCTCGATCTTAAATTGCATTTCTTATTGATATTAATTGGTTGAATTCTAAAATAAAGAGTACCTCCCATCATTTCTGATTAGCAAGTCGAATTATTTGATACCAAACACACTTTTTGATAAAGCGATAATGAAATTGACATATGTTGCTAAACAATGAAGTATATTAATTAAATCAAACAAGTATTAACACCGTTATTACTCCAAATTTGTTTGCGTCCATCAGCCAAATGAGTCATTTGTCTTAGATTGCCTTTCATGCCAATGTGAAGTTGTTCAATTACTAATTAATGAGACTTTCTAATCACCTTAATCAAATTAGGCTCCTCTTCTTGTTACAAGAACTATTTTACATTCATTAACCATGAAATTATTTGTTGACTCTTTCTTAACATCTATATTCATTATGAAAATAATTTCCAAGAATCATCGATAACATGAATTCATTCAATTGCAGCAAACAATAGAGTTCTTGATCTTGAATTGCATTTCTTATTGATATTAATTGGTTGAATTCTAAAATAAAGAGTACCTCTCCCCATTTCTTATTGATATTAATTGGTTAGCTTAAGGTGAGTAGAAACTCAGATGAATTACTCAGATGGCTGATGGATGTAAACAGATTTGGAGTAATAATGGTGTTAATACTTGTTTGATGTAATTAATATACTTCGTTGTTTAGCAACATATGTCAATTCCATTATCGCTTTATTAAAAAGTGTGATTGGAATCAAAAGATTCGACCTGCTAACTAGAAATGATGGGAGGCACTCTTTATTTTAGAATTCAACCAATTAATATCAATAAGAAATGCAATTTAAGATCAAGAACTCTATTGTTTGTTGCAATTGAATGACTTCATGTTATAGATGATTCATGGAAATTGTTTTCATAATGAATACAGTCGTTAAGAAAGAGTCAACAGATAATTTCATGGTGAATGCATGAAAAATAGTTCTTGTAATAAGAAGAAGAGCGTAATTAGGTTAAGGTGAGTAGAAAGTCTCATTATTTAGGAATTAATCAAGTTAACATTAGCTCGAAATGCAAACCCAGATGAATTACTCCTTTGGCTAATGGATGTAAACAAATTTGGAGTAATAATGGTGTTAATACTTGTTTGATTTAATTAATACACTTCGTTGTTTAGCAACATATGTCAATTTCATTATCGCTTTATCAAAAAGTGTGTTTGGAATCAAAACCTTCGACTTGCTAACCACAAATGATGGGAGGTACTATTTATTTTAGAATTCAACCAATTAATACCAATAAGAAATGCATTTTCAGATCAAGAACTCTATTGTTTGTTGCAATTGAATGAATTCATGTTATAGATGATTCATGAAAATTGTTTTCATAATGAATATAGTCGCTAAGAAACAGTGAACAGATAATTTCATTTTGAATGCATTAAAAATAATTCTTGTAAGAAGAAGAGGAACGTAATTAGCTTGAAGTGGTTAGAAAGTCCCATTATTTAGTAATTACACAAGATCACATTAGCACGAAATGCAAACCCAGATGAATTACTCCTTTAGCTGATGGATGTAAACAGATTTGGAGTAATAATGTTGTTAATACTTGTTTGATTTAATTAATATACTTCGTTGTTTAGCAGCATAAGTCAATTTCATTATCGCTTTATTAAAAAGTGTGTTTGGAATCAAAAGATTCGACCTGCTAACTAGAAATGATGGGAGGCACTCTTTATTTTAGAATTCAACCAATTAATATCAATAAGAAATGCAATTTAAGATCAAGAACTCTATTGTTTGTTGCAATTGAATGAATTCATGTTATAGACGATTCATGGAAATTGTTTTCATAATGAATATAGTCGTAAAGAAAGAGTCAACAGATAATTTCATGGTGAATGCATGAAAAATAGTTCTTGTAACAAGAAGAAGAGTGTAATTAGGTTAACGTGAGTAGAAAGTCTCATTATTTAGGAATTAATCAAGTTCACATTAGCTCGAAATGCAAACCCAGATGAATTACTCCTTTGGCTAATGGATGTAAACAGATTTGGAGTAATAATGGTGTTAATACTTGTTTGATTTAATTAATATACTTCGTTGTTTAGCAACATATGTCAATTTAATTATCGCTATAACAAAAAGTGTGTTTAGAATCAAAAGCATCGACTTGCTAACCACAAATGATGGGAGGTACTATTTATTTTAGAATTCAACCAATTAATATCAATAAGAAATGCAATTTTAGATCAAGAACTCTATTGTCTGTTGCAATTGAATGACTTCATGTTATAGACGATTCATAGAAATTGTTTTCATAATGAATATAGTCGTTAAGAAAGAGTCCACAGATAATTTCATGGTGAATGCATTAAAAATAGTTCTTGTAACAAGAAGAGGAACGTAATTAGCTTGAGGTGGTTAGAAAGTCCCATTATTTAGTAATTAAACAATTTCCCATTGGCATGAAATGCTAACCAAGAGGAATGACTCATTTGGATGATGGACGCAAACAGATTTGGAGTAATAATGGTGTTAATACTTGTTTGATTTAATTAATATACTTCGTTGTTTAGCAACTTATGTCAATTTCATTACCGCTTTATCAAAAAGTGTGTTTGGAATCAAAAGCTTCGACTTGCTAACCACAAATGATGGGAGGTACTATTTATTTTAGAATTCAACCAATTAATATCAATAAGAAATGCAATTTTATATCAAGAACTTTATTGTTTGTTGCAATTGAATGACTTCATGTTATAGACGATTCATGGAAATTGTTTTCATAATGAATATAGTCGTTAAGAAAGAGTTCACAGATAATTTCATGGTGAATGCATTAAAAATAGTTCTTGTAACAAGAAGAGGAACGTAATTAGCTTGAGGTGGTTAGAAAGTCCCATTATTTAGTAATTAAACAATTTCCCATTGGCATGAAATGCTAACCAAGAGGAATGACTCATTTGGATGATGGACGCAAACAGATTTGGAGTAATAATGGTGTGAATACTTGTTTGATTTAATTAATATACTTCGTTGTTTAGCAACTTATGTCAATTTCATTACCGCTTTATCAAAAAGTGTGTTTGGAATCAAAAGCTTCGACTTGCTAACCACAAATGATGGGAGGTACTGCTTATTTTAGAATTCAACCAATTAATATCAATAAGAAATGCAATTTCAGATCAAGAACTCTATTGTTTGTTGCAATTGAATGACTTCATGTTATAGATGATTCATGGAAATTGTTTTCATAATGAATACAGTCGTTAAGAAAGAGTCAACAGATAATTTCATGGTGAAGGCATTAAAAATAGTTCTTGTAATAAGAAGAGGAGCGTAATTATCTTGCGGTGGTTAGAAAGTCCCATTATTTAGTAATTAAACAAGTTCACATTGGCATGACATGCTATCCAAGACAAATGACTCATTTGGCTGATGGACGCCAATAGATTTGGAGTAATAATGGTGTTAATACTTGTTTGATTTAATTAATATACTTCATTGTTTAGCAACATATGTCAATTTAATTATCGCTTTCTCAAAAAGTGTGTTTGGAATCAAAAGATTCGACCTGCTAACTAGAGATGATGGGAGGTACTCTTTATTTTAGAATTCAACAAATTAATATCAATAAGAAATGCGATTTAAGATCAAGAACTCTATTGTTTGTTGCAATTGAATGAATTCATGTTATAGACGATTCATGGAAATTGTTTTGATAATGAATATAGTCGTTAAGAAAGAGTCAACAGATAATTTCATGGTGAATGTATTAAAAATAGTTCTTGTAACAAGAAGAGGAATGTAATTAGCTTGAGGTGGTTAGAAGGTCCCATTATTTAGTAATTAAACAATTTCACATTGGCATGAAATGCTATCCAAGAGGAATGACTCATTTGGCTGATGGATGCAAACAGATTTGGAGTAATAATGGTGTTAATACTTGTTTGATTTAATTAATATACTTCGTTGTTTAGCAACATATGTCAATTTAATTATTGCTTTATCACAAAGTGTGTTTGGAATCAAAAGCATCGACTTGCTAACCACAAAAGATGGGAGGTTCTCTTTATTTTAGAATTCAACCAATTAATATCAATAAGAAATGCAATTTAAGATCAAGAACTCTATTGTTTGTTGCAATTGAATGAATTCATGTTATAGACGATTCATGGAAATTGTTTTCATAATGAATAAAGTCATTAAGAACGAGTCAACAGATAATTTCATGGTGAATGCATGAAAAATAGTTCTTGTAACAAGAAGAGGAATGAAATTAGCTTGAGGTGGTTAGAAAGTCCCATTATTTATTAATTAAAGAAGTTCACATTGGCATGACATGCTATCCAAGACGAATGACTCATTTGGCTGATGGACGCCAATAGATTTGGAGTAATAATGGTGTTAATACTTGTTTGATTTAATTAATATACTTCATTGTTTAGCAACATATCTCAATTTAATTATCACTTTATCAAAAAGTGTGTTTGGAATCAAAAGCATCGACCTGCTAACTAGAGATGATGGGAGGCACTCTTTATTTTAGAATTCAACCAATTAATATCAATAAGAAATGCAATTTAAGATCATGCACTCTATTGTTTGTTGCAATTGAATGAATTCATGTTATAGACGATTCATGGAAATTGCTTTCATAATGAATATAGTCGTTAAGAAAGAGTCAACAGATAATTTCATGGTGAATGCATTAAAAATAGTTCTTGTAACAAGAAGAGGAGCGTAATTAGCTTGAGGTGGTTAGAAAGTCCCATTATTTAGTAATTAAACATGTTCAGATTGTCATGAAATGCTATCCAAGATGAATGACTCATTTAGCTGATGGACCCAAACAGATTTGGAGTAATAATGGTGTTAATACTTGTTTGATTTAATTAATATACTTCATTGTTTAGCAACATATGTCAATTTCATTATCGATTTATCAAAAAGTGTGTTTGGAATCAAAAGATTCGACCTGCTAACTAGAAATGATGGGAGGCACTCTTTCTTTTAGAATTCAACCAATTAATATCAATAAGAAATGCAATTTAAGATCAAGAACTCTATTATTTGTTGCAATTGAATGAATTCATGTTATACACGATTCATGGAAATTGTTTCCATAATGAATATAGTCGTTAAGAAAGAGACAACAGATAATTTCATGGTAAATGCATTAAAAATAGTTCTCGTAACAAGAAGAAGAGCGTAATTAGGTAAAGGTGGGTAGAAACTCTCATTATTTAGGAATTAATCAAGTTCACATTAGCATGAAATGCAAACCCAGATGAATTACTCCTTTGGCTAATGGATGTAAACAGATTTGGAGTAATAATGGTGTCAATACTTGTTTGATTTAATTAATATACTTCGTTGTTTAGTAACATATGTCAATTTCATTATCGCTTTATCAAAAAGTGTGTTTAGAATCAAAACCTTCGACTTGCTAACCACAAATGATGGGAGGTTTGTTGTAATTGAATGAATTCATGTTATAGACGATTCATGGAAATTGTTTTCATAATGAATATAGTCGTTAAGAAAGAGACAACAGATAATTTCATGGTGAATGCATGAAAAATAGTTCTTGTAACAAGAAGAAGAGCGTAATTAGGTAAAGGTGAGAAGAAACTCTCATTATTCAGGATTTAATCAAGTTCACATTAGCATGAAATGCAAACCCAGATGAATTACTCCTTTGGCTAATGGATGTAAACAGATTTGGAGTAATAATGGTGTTAATACTTGTTTGATTTAATTAATATACTTCGTTGTTTAGCAACATATGTCAATTTCATTATCGCTTTACCAAAAAGTGTGTTTGGAATCAAAACCTTCGACGTGCTAACCACAAATGTTGGGACGTACTATTTATTTTAGAATTCAACCAATTAATACCAATAAGAAATGCATTTTCAGATCAAGAACTCTATTGTTTGTTGCAATTGAATGAATTCATGTTATAGACGATTCATGGAAATTATTTTCATAATGAATATAGTCATTAAGAAAGAGTCAACAGATAATTTCATGGTAAGTGCATGAAAAATAGTTCTTGTAACAAGAAGAAGAGCGTAATTAGGTTAAGGTGAGTAGAAACTCTCATTATTTAGGAATTAATCAAGTTCACATTAGCACGAAATGCAAACCCAGATGAATTACTCCTTTGGCTAATGGATGTAAACAAATTTGGAGTAATAATGGTGTTAATACTTGTTTGATTTAATTAATATACTTTGTTGTTTAGCAACATATGTCAATTTCATTATCGCTTTCTCAAAAAGTGTGTTTGGAATCAAAACCTTCGACTTGCTAACCACAAATGATGGGAGGTACTATTTATTTTAGAATTCAACCAATTAATATCAATAAGAAATGCAATTTCAGATCAAGAACTCTATTGTTTGTTGCAATTCAATGACTTCATGTTATAGACGATTCATGGAAATTGTTTTCATAATGAATATAGTCATTAAGAAAGAGTCAACAGATAATTTCATGGTGAATGCATTAAAAATAGTTCTTGTAACAAGAAGAGGAACGTAATTAGCTTGAGGTGGTTAGAAAGTCCCATTATTTAGTAATTAAACAATTTCTCATTGGCATTAAATTCTAACCAAGAGGAATGACTCATTTGGATGACGGACGCAAACAGATTTGGAGTAATAATGGTGTTAATAGTTGTTTGATTTAATTAATATACTTCGTTGTTTAGCAACATATGTCAATTTCATTACCGCTTTGTCAAAAAGTCTGTTTGGAATCAAAATCTTCGACTTGCTAACCACAAATGATGGGAGGTACTGTTTATTTTAGAATTCAACCAATTAATATCAATAAGAAATGCATTTTCAGATCAAGAACTCTATTGTTTGTTGCAATTGAATGAATTCATGTTATAGACGATTCATGGAAATTGTTTTCATAATGAATATAGTCATTAAGAAAGAGTCAACAGATAATTTCATGGTGAATGCATGAAAAATAGTTCTTGTAAAAAGAACAGGAGCGTAATTAGCTTAAGGTGAGTAGAAACTCTCATTATTTAGGAATTAACCAGGTTCACATTAGCACGAAATGCAAACCCAGATGAATTACTCCTTTCGCTGATGGATGTAAACAGATTTGGAGTAATAATGGTGTTAATACTTGTTTGATTTAATTAATATACTTCGTTGTTTAGCAGCATAAGTCAATTTCATTATCGCTTTATTAAAAAGTGTGTTTGGAATCAAAAGATTCGACCTGCTAACTAGAAATGATGGGAGGCACTCTTTATTTTAGAATTCAACCAATTAATATCAATAAGAAATGCAATTTAAGATCAAGAACTCTATTGTTTGTTGCAATTGAATGAATTCATGTTATAGATGATTCATGGAAATTGTTTTCATAATGAATATAGTCGCTAAGAAACAGTGAACAGATAATTTCATTTTGAATGCATTAAAAATAATTCTTGTAAGAAGAAGAGGAACGAAATTAGCTTGAGGTGGTTAGAAAGTCCCATTATTTAGTAATTAAACAAGATCACATTGGCATGACATGCTATCCAAGACAAATGACGCATTTGGCTGATGGACGCCAATAGATTTGGAGTAATAATGGTGTTAATACTTGTTTGATTTAATTAATATACTTCATTGTTTAGCAACATATGTCAATTTAATTATCGCTTTATCATAAAGTGTGTTTGGAATCAAAAGATTCGACCTGCTAACTAGAGAAGATGGGAGGCACTCTTTATGTTAGCATTCAACCAATTAATATCAATAAGAAATGCAATTTAAGATCAAGAACTCTATTGTTTGTTGCAATTGAATGAATTCATGTTATAGACGATTCATGGAAATTGTTTTCATAATGAATATAGTCGTTAAGAAAGAGTCAACAGATAATTTCATGGTGAATGCATGAAAAATAGTTCTTGTAACAAGAAGAAGAGCGTAATTAGGTTAAGGTGAGTAGAAACTCTCATTATTTAGGAATTAATCAAGTTCACATTAGCACGAAATGCAAACCCAGATGAATTACTCCTTTGGCTAATGGATGTAGACAGATTTGGAGTAATAATGGTGTTAATACTTGTTTGATTTAATTAATATACTTCGTTGTTTAGCAACATATGTCAATTTCTTTATCGCTTTATCAAAAAGTGTGTTTAGAATCAAAACCTTCGACTTGCTAACCACAAATGATAGGAGGTACTATTTATTTTAGAATTCAACCAATTAATATCAATAAGAAATGCAATTTTAGATCAAGAACTCTATTGTTTGTTGCAATTGAATGACTTCATGTTATAAACGATTCATGGAAATTGTTTTCATAATGAATATAGTCGTTAAGAAAGAGTCAACAGATAATTTCATGGTGAATGCATTAAAAATAGTTCTTGTAACAAGAATAGGAACGTAATTAGCTTGAGGTGGTTAGAAAGTCCCATTATTTAGTAATTAAACAATTTCCCATTGGCATGAAATGCTAACCAAGAGGAATGACTCATTTGGCTGATGGACGCAAACAGATTTGGAGTAATAATGGTGTTAATACTTGTTTGATTTAATTAATATACTTCGTTGTTCAGCAACATATGTCAATTTCATTACCGCTTTAGCAAAAAGTGTGTTTGGAATCAAAAGCTTCGACTTGCTAACCACAAATGATGGGAGGTACTGCTTATTTTAGAATTCAACCAATTAATATCAATAAGAAATGCAATTTTAGATCAAGAACTCTATTGTTTGTTGCAATTGAATGAATTCATGTTATAGACGATTCATGGAAATTGTTTTCATAATGAATATAGTCATTAAGAAAGAGTCAACAGATAATTTCATGGTGAATGCATGAAAAATAGTTCTTGTAACAAGAAGAGGAACGTAATTAGGTTAAGGTGAGTAGAAACTCTCATTATTTAGGAATTAATCAAGTTCACATTAGCACGAAATGCAAACCCAGATGAATTACTCCTTTGCCTAATGGATGTAAAAGGATTTGGAGTAATAATGGTGGTAATACTTGTTTCATTTAATTAATATACTTCATTGTTTAGCAACATACGTCAATTTCATTATCGCTTTATCAAAAAGTGTGTTTGGAATCAAAACCTTTGACTTGCTAACCACAAATGATGGTAGGTACTGTTTATTTTAGAATTCAACTAATTAATATCAATAAGAAATGCAATTTAAGATCAATAACACTATTGTTTGTTGCAATTGAATGAATTTATGTTATAGACGATTCATGGAAATTGTTTTCATAATGAATATAGTCGCTAAGAAACAGTGAACAGATAATTTCATGGTGAATGCATTAAAAATAATTCTTGTAACAAGAAGAGGAACGTAATTAGCTTGAGGTGGTTAGAAAGTCCCATTATTTAGTAATTAAACAAGATCACATTGGCATGACCTGCTATCCAAGACGAATGACTCATTTGGCTGATGGACGCCAATAGATTTGGAGTAATAATGGTGTTAATACTTGTTTGATTTAATTAATATACTTCGTTGTTTAGCAACATTTGTCAATTTAATTATAGCTTTATCAAAAAGTGTATTCGGAATCAAAAGCATCGACTTGCTAACCACAAATGATGGGAGGTACTCTTTATTTTAGAATTCAACCAAATAATATCAATAAGAAATGCAATTTAAGATCAAGAACTCTATTGTTTGTTGCAATTGAATGAATTCATGTTATAGACGATTCATGGAAATTGTTTTCATAATGAATAAAGTCATTAAGAACGAGTCAACAGATAATTTCATGGTGAATGCATGAAAAATAGTTCTTGTAACAAGAAGAGGAATGAAATTAGCTTGAGGTGGTTAGAAAGTCCCATTATTTATTAATTAAACAAGTTCACATTGGCATGACATGCTATCCAAGACGAATGACTCATTTGGCTGATGGATGCCAATAGATTTGGAGTAATAATGGTGTTAATACTTGTTTGATTTAATTAATATACTTCATTGTTTAGCAACATATCTCAATTTAATTATCACTTTATCAAAAAGTGTGTTTGGAATCAAAAGCATCGACCTGCTAACTAGAGATGATGGGAGGCACTCTTTATTTTAGAATTCAACCAATTAATATCAATAAGAAATGCAATTTAAGATCATGCACTCTATTGTTTGTTGCAATTGAATGAATTCATGTTATAGACGATTCATGGAAATTGCTTTCATAATGAATATAGTCGTTAAGAAAGAGTCAACAGATAATTTCATGGTGAATGCATTAAAAATAGTTCTTGTAACAAGAAGAGGAGCGTAATTAGCTTGAGGTGGTTAGAAAGTCCCATTATTTAGTAATTAAACATGTTCAGATTGTCATGAAATGCTATCCAAGATGAATGACTCATTTAGCTGATGGACCCAAACAGATTTGGAGTAATAATGGTGTTAATACTTGTTTGATTTAATTAATATACTTCATTGTTTAGCAACATATGTCAATTTCATTATCGATTTATCAAAAAGTGTGTTTGGAATCAAAAGATTCGACCTGCTAACTAGAAATGATGGGAGGCACTCTTTCTTTTAGAATTCAACCAATTAATATCAATAAGAAATGCAATTTAAGATCAAGAACTCTATTATTTGTTGCAATTGAATGAATTCATGTTATACACGATTCATGGAAATTGTTTCCATAATGAATATAGTCGTTAAGAAAGAGTCAACAGATAATTTCATGGTAAATGCATTAAAAATAGTTCTCGTAACAAGAAGAGGAGCGTAATTATATTGAGGTGGTTAGAAAGTTCCATTATTTATTAATTAAACAAGTTCACATTGGCATGACATGCTATCCAAGACAAATGACTCATTTGGCTGATGGACGCCAATAGTTTTGGAGTAATAATGGTGTTAATACTTGTTTGTTTTAATTAATATACTTCATTGTTTAGCAACATATGTCAATTTCATTACCGCTTTCTCAAAAAGTGTGTTTGGAATCAAAACCATCTACTTGCAAACCACAAATGATGGGAGGTACTGTTTATTTTAGAATTCAACCAATTAATATCAATAAGAAATGCAATTTAAGATCAAGAACTCTATTGTTTGTTGCAATTGAATGAATTCATGTTATAGACGATTCATGGAAATTATTTTCATAATGAATATAGTCGTTAAGTAAGAGTCAACAGATAATTTCATGGTGAATGCATTAAAAATAGTTCTTATAACAAGAAGAGGAACGTAATTAGCTTGAGGTGGTTAGAAAGTCCTATTATTTAGTAATTAAAAAATTTCCCATTGGCATGAAATTCTAACCAAGAGGAATGACTCATTTGGCTGATGGACGCAAACAGATTTGGAGTAATAATGGTGTTAATACTTGTTTGATTTAATTAATATACTTCATTGTTTAGCAACATATGTCAATTTCATTATCGATTTATCAAAAAGTGTGTTTGGAATCAAAACCTTCGACATGCTAACTAGAAATGATGGGAGGCACTCTTTATTTTAGAATTCAACCAATTAATATCAATAAGAAATGCAATTTAAGATCAAGAACTCTATTGTTTGTTGCAATTGAATGAATTCATGTTATAGACGATTCATGGAAATTGTTTTCATAATGAATATAGTCGTTAAGAAAGAGTCAACAGATAATTTCATGGTGAATGCATTAAAAATAGTTCTTGTAACAAGAAGATTAACGTAGTTTGCTTGAGGTGGTTAGAAAGTCCCATTATTTAGTAATTAAAAAAGTTCACATTGGCATGAAATGCTTTCCAAGAGTAAACACTCATTTGGATGATGGACGCAAACAGATTTGGAGTAATAATGGTGTTAATACTTGTTTGATTTAATTAATATACTTCATTGTTTAACAACATATGTCAATTTTATTATCGCTTTATCAAAAAGTGTGTTTGGAATCAAAAGCATCGACTTGCTAACTACAAATGATGGGAAGGACTCTTTATTTTACAATTCAACCAATTAATATTAATAAGAAATGCAATGTAAGATCAAGAACTCTATTGTTTGTTGCAATTAAATAAATTCATGTTATAGACGATTCATGGAAATTGTTTCCGTAATGAATATAGTCGTTAAGAAAGAGTCAACAGATAATTTCATGGTGAATGCATGAAAAATAGTTCTTGTAACAAGAAGAGGAGCGTAATTAGCTTAAGGTGAGTAGAAACTCTCATTATTTAGGAATTAATCAAGTTCACATTAGCACGAAATGCAAACCCAGATGAATTACTCCTTTGGTTGATAGATGTAAACAGATTTGGAGTAATAATGGTATTAATACTTGTTTGATTTAATTAATATAATTCGTTCTTTAGCAACATATGTCAATTTCATTATCGCTTTATGAAAAAGTGTGTTTGGAATTAAAAGATTCGACCTGCTAACCAGAAATGATGGGAGGCACTCTTTATTTTAGAATTCAACCAATTAATATCAATAAGAAATGCAATTTCAGATAAAGAACTCTATTGTTTGTTGCAATTGAATGAATTCATGTTATAGACGATTCATGGAAATTGCTTTCATAATGAATATAGTCGCTAAGAAAGAGTGAACAGATAATTTCATGGTGAATGCATTAAAAATAGTTCTTGTAACAAGAAGAGGAATGTAATTAGCTTGAGTTGGTTAGAAAGTCCCATTATTTAGTAATTAAACAAGATCACATTGGCATGACATGCTATCCTAGACGAATGACTCATTTTGCTGATGGACGCCGATAGATTTGGAGTAATAATGGTGTTAATACTTGTTTGATTTAATTAATATACTTCGTTGTTTAGCGACATATGTCAATTTAATTATAACTTTATCAAAAAGTGTGTTTGGAATCAAAAGCATCGACTTGCTAACCACAAATGATGGGAGGTACTCTTTATTTTAGAATTCAACCAATTAATATCAATAAGAAATGCAATTTAAGATAACGAACTCTATTGTTTGTTGCAATTGAATGAATTCATGTTATAGACGATTCATGCAAATTGTTTTCATAATGAATATAGTCGTTAAGAAACAGTCAATAGATAATTTCATGGTGAATGCATTAAAAATAGTTCTTGTAACAAGAAGAGGAACGTAATTAGCTTGAGGTGATTAGAAAGTCCCATTATTTAGTAATTAAACAATTTGCCATTGGCATGAAATGCTAACCAAGAGGAATGACTCATTTGGCTGATGGACGCAAACAGATTTGGAGTAATAATGGTGTTAATACTTGTTTGATTTAATTAATGTACTTCGTTGTTTAGCAACATATGTCAATTTAATTTTTGCTTTATCAAAATGTGTGTTGGGAATCAAAAGCATCGACTTGCTAACCACAAATGATGGGAGGTACTCTTTATTTTAGAATTCAACCAATTAATATCAATAACAAATGCAATTTAAGATCAAGAACCCTATTGTTTGTTGCAATTGAATGAATTCATGTTATAGACGATTCATGGAAATTGTTTTCATAATGACTATAGTCGTTAAGAAAGAGTCAACAGATAATATCATGGTGAATGCATTAAAAATAGTTCTTGTAACAAGAAGAGGAGCGTAATTAGCTTGAGGTGGTTAGAAAGTCCCATTATTTAGTAATTAAACAAGTTCAGATTGTCATGAAATGCTATCCAAGATGAATGACTCATTTGGCTGATGGACCCAAACAGATTTGGAGTAATAATGATGGTGTTAATACTTGCTTGATTTAATTAATATACTTCATTGTTTAGCAACATATGTCAATTTAATTATCGCTTTATCAATAAGTGTGTTTGGAATCAAAAGATTCGACCTGCTAACTAGAGATGATGGAAATTGTTTTCATAATGAATATAGTCATTAAGAAAGAGTGAACAGATAATTTCATGGTGAATGCATTAAAAATAGTTCTTGTAACAAGAAGAGGAATGTAATTAGCTTGAGTTGGTTAGAAAGTCCCATTATTTAGTAATTAAACAAGATCACATTGGCATGACATGCTATCCTAGACGAATGACTCATTTTGCTGATGGACGCCGATAGATTTGGAGTAATAATGGTGTTAATACTTGTTTGATTTAATTAATATACTTCGTTGTTTAGCGACATATGTCAATTTAATTATAGCTTTATCAAAAAGTGTGTTTGGAATCAAAAGCATCGACTTGCTAACCACAAATGATGGGAGGTACTCTTTATTTTAGAATTCAACCAATTAATATCAATAAGAAATGCAATTTAAGATAACGAACTCTATTGTTTGTTGCAATTGAATGAATTCATGTTATAGACGATTCATGGAAATTGCTTTCATAATGAATATAGTCGCTAAGAAAGAGTGAACAGATAATTTCATGGTGAATGCATTAAAAATAGTTCTTGTAACAAGAAGAGGAATGTAATTAGCTTGAGTTGGTTAGAAAGTCCCATTATTTAGTAATTAAACAAGATCACATTGGCATGACATGCTATCCTAGACGAATGACTCATTTTGCTGATGGTCGCCGATAGATTTGGAGTAATAATGGTGTTAATACTTGTTTGATTTAATTAATATACTTCGTTGTTTAGCGACATATGTCAATTTAATTATAGCTTTATCAAAAAGTGTGTTTGGAATCAAAAGCATCGACTTGCTAACCACAAATGATGGGAGGTACTCTTTATTTTAGAATTCAACCAATTAATATCAATAAGAAATGCAATTTAAGATAACGAACTCTATTGTTTGTTGCAATTGAATGAATTCATGTTATAGACGATTCATGGAAATTGTTTTCATAATGAATATAGTCGTTAAGAAAGAGTCAATAGATAATTTCATGGTGAATGCATTAAAAATAGTTCTTGTAACAAGTAGAGGAACGTAATTAGCTTGAGGTGATTAGAAAGTCCCATTATTTAGTAATTAAACAATTTCCCATTGGCATGAAATGCTATCCAAGACGAATGACTCATTTGGTTGATGGACACAAACAGATTTGGAGTAATAATGGTGTAATACTTGTTTGATTTAATTAATATACTTCGTTGTTTAGCTACATATGTCAATTTCATTACCGCTTTATCAAAAAGTGTGTTTGGAATCAAAAGCTTCGACTTGCTAACCCCAAATGATGGGAGATACTGTTTATTTTAGAATTCAACCAATTAATATCAATAATAAATGCAATTTCAGATCAAGAACCCGATTGTTTGTTGCAATTGAATGACTTCATGTTATAGACGATTCATGGAAATTGTTTTCATAATGAATACAGTCGTTAAGAAAGAGTCAACAGATAATTTCATGGTGAATGCATTAAAAATAGTTCTTGTAACAAAAAGAGGAGCGTAATTAGCTTGAGGTGGTTAGAAAGTCCCATTATTTAGTAATTAAACAAGTTCACATTGGCATGACATGCTATCCAAGACAAATGACTCATTTGGCTGATGGACGCCAATAGATTTGGAGTAATAATGGTGTTAATACTTGTTTGATTTAATTAATATACTTCATTGTTTAGCAACATATGTCAATTTAATTATCGCTTTATCAATAAGTGTGTTTGGAATCAAAAGATTCGACCTGCTAACTAGAGATGATGGAAATTGTTTTCATAATGAATATAGTCATTAAGAAAGAGTCAACAGATAATTTCATGGTGAATGCATTAAAAATAGTTCTTGTAACAAGAAGAGGAATGTAATTAGCTTGAGGTGGTTAGAAGGTACCATTATTTAGTAATTAAACAATTTCACATTGGCATGAAATGCTATCCAAGAGGAATGACTCATTTGCCTGATGGACGCAAACAGATTTGGAGTAATAATGGTGTTAATACTTGTTTGATTTAATTAATATACTTCGTTGTTTAGCAACATATGTCAATTTAATTATAGCTTTATCAAAAAGTGTGTTTGTAATCACAAGCATCGACTTGCTAACCACAAATGATGGGAGGTACTCTTTATGTTAGAATTCAACCAATTAATATCAATAAGAAATGCAATTTAAGATCAAGAACTCTATTGTTTGTTGCAATTGAATGAATTCATGTTATAGACGATTCATGGAAATTGTTTTCATAATGAATATAATCGTTAAGAAAGAGTCAACAGATAATTTCATGGTGAATGCATGAAAAATAGTTCTTGTAACAAGAAGAAGAGCGTAATTAGGTTAAGGTGAGTAGAAACTCTCATTATTTAGGAATTAATCAAGTTCACATTAGCACTAAATGCAAACCCAGATGAATTACTCCTTTGGCTAATGGATGTAAACAGATTTGGAGTAATAATGGTGTTAGTACTTGTTTGATGTAATTAATATACTTCGTTGTTTAGCAACATATGTCAATTTCATTATCGCTTTATCAAAAAGTGTGTTTGGAATCAAAACCTTCGACTTGCTAACCACAAATGATGGGAGGTACTATTTATTTTAGAATTCAACCAATTAATATCAATAAGAAATGCAATTTCAGATCCAGAACTCTATTGTTTGTTGCAATTGAATGACTTCATGTTATAGACGATTCATGGAAATTGTTTTCATAATGAATATAGTCGTTAAGAAAGAGTCAACAGATAATTTCATGGTGAATGCATTAAAAATAGTTCTGATAACAAGAAGAGGAACGTAATTAGCTTGAGGTGGTTAGAAAGTCCCATTATTTAGTAATTAAACAATTTGCCATTGGCATGAAATGCTAACCAAGAGGAATGACTCATTTGGCTGATGGATGCAAAACAGATTTGGAGTAATAATGGTGTTAATACTTGTTTGATTTAATTAATACACTTCGTTGTTTAGCAACATATGTCAATTTCATTACTGCTTTGTCAAAAAGTATGTTTGGAATCAAAAGCTTCGACTTGCTAACCACAAATGATGGGAGGTACTGTTTATTTTAGAATTCAACCAATTAATATCAATAAGAAATGCAATTTCAGATCAAGAACTCTATTGTTTGTTGCAATTGAATGACTTCATGTTATAGACGATTCATGGAAATTGTTTTCATAATGAATATAGTCGTTAAGAAAGAGTCAACAGATAATTTCATGGTGAATGCATTAAAAATGGTTCTTGTAACAAGAAGATTAACGTAATTTGCTTGAGGTGGTTAGAAAGTCCCATTATTTAGTAATTAAACAAGTTCAGATTGTCATGAAATGCTATCCAAGATGAATGACTCATTTGGCTGATGGACTCAAACAGATTTGGAGTAATAATGGTGTTAATACTTGTTTGATTTAATTAATATACTTCATTGTTTATCAACATATGTCAATTTCATTATCGATTTATCAAAAAGTGTGTTTGGAATCAAAAGCATCGACTTGCTAACCACAAATGATGGGAAGTACTCTTTATTTTAGAATTCAACCAATTAATATCAATAAGAAATGCAATGTAAGATCAAGAACTCTATTGTTTGTTGCAATTGAATGAATTCATGTTATAGACGATTCATGGAAATTGTTTCCATAATGAATATAGTCGTTAAGAAAGAGTCAACAGATAATTTCATGGTGAATGCATGAAAAATAGTTCTTGTAACAAGAAGAGGAGCATAATTAGCTTAAGGTGAGTAGAAACTCTAATTATTTAGGAATTAATCAAGTTCACATTAGCACGAAATGCAAACCCAGATGAATTACTCCTTTGGTTGATAGATGTAAACAGATTTGGAGTAATAATGGTATTAATACTTGTTTGATTTAATTAATATAATTCGTTCTTTAGCAACATATGTCAATTTCATTATTGCTTTATGAAAAAGTGTGTTTGGAATTAAAAGATTCGACCTGCTAACCAGAAATGATGGGAGGCACTCTTTATTTTAGAATTCAACCAATTAATATCAATAGGAAATGCAATTTCAGATCAAGAACTCTATTGTTTGTTGCAATTGAATGAATTCATGTTATAGACGATTCATGGAAATTGCTTTCATAATGAATATAGTCGCTAAGAAAGAGTGAACAGATAATTTCATGGTGAATGCATTAAAAATAGTTCTTGTAACAAGAAGAGCAACGTAATTAGCTTGAGGTGGTTAGAAAGTCCCATTATTTAGTAATTAAACAAGATCACATTGGCATGACATGCTATCCAAGATGAATGACTCATTTAGCTGATGGACGCAAATAGATTTGGAGTAATAATGGTGTTAATACTTGTTTGATTTAATTAATATACTTCATTGTTTAGCAACATATGTCAATTTAATTATAGCTTTATCAAAAAGTGTGTTTGGAATCAAAAGCATCGACTTGCTAACTAGAGATGATGGGAGGCACTCTTTATTTTAGAATTCAACCAATTAATGTCAATGAGAAATGCAATTTAAGATCATGCACTCTATTGTTTGTTGCAATTGAATGAATTCATGTTATAGACGATTCATGGAAATTGCTTTCATAATGAATATAGTCGTTAAGAAAGAGTCAACAGATAATTTCATGGTGAATGCATTAAAAATAGTTCTTGTAACAAGAAGACGAGCGTAATTAGCTTGAGGTGGTTAGAAAGTCCCATTATTTAGTAATTAAACAAGTTCAGATTGTCATGAAATGCTATCCAAGATGAATGACTCATTTGGCTGATGGACCCAAACAGATTTGGAGTAATAATGGTGTTAATACTTGTTTGATTTAATTAATATACTTCGTTGTTTAGCAACATATGTCAATTTAATTATAGCTTTAACAAAAAGTGTGTTTGGAATCAAAAGCATCGACTTGCTAACCACAAATGATGGGAGGTACTCTTTATTTTAGAATTCAACCAATTAATATCAATAAGAAATGCAATTTAAGATCAAGAACTCTATTGTTTGTTGCAATTGAATGAATTCATGTTATAGACGATTCATGGAAATTATTTTCATAATGAATATAGTCGTTAAGAAAGAGTCAACAGATAATTTCATGGTGAATGCTTTAAAAATAGTTCTTGTAACAAGAAGAGGAACGTAATTAGTTTGAGGTGGTTAGAAAGTCCCATTATTTAGTAATTAAACAATTTGCCATTGGCATGAAATGCTAACCAAGAGTAATGACTCATTTGGCTGATGGACACAAACAGATTTGGAGTAATAATGGTGTTAATACTTGTTTGATTTAATTAATATACTTCGTTGTTTAGCAACATATGTCAATTTCATTACCGCTTTGTCGAAAAGTGTTTTTGTAATCAAAAGCTTCGACTTGCTAACCACAAATGATGGAAGGTACTGTTTATTTTAGAATTCAACCAATTAATATCCATAAGAAATGCAATTTCAGATCAAGAACTCTATTGTTTGTTGCAATTGAATGACTTCATGTTATAGACGATTCATGGAAATTGTTTTCATAATGAATACAGTCGTTAAGAAAGAGTCAACAGATAATTTCATGGTGAATGCATTAAAAATAGTTCTTGTAACAAGAAGAGCGTAATTGTCTTGAGGTGGTTAGAAAGTCCCATTATTTAGTAATTAAACAAGTTCACATTGGCATGACATGCGATCCAAGACGAATGACTCATTTGGCTGATGGACGCCAATAGATTTGGAGTAATAATGGTGTTAATACTTGTTTGATTTAATTAATATACTTCATTGTTTAGCAACACATCTCAATTTAATTATCGCTTTATCAAAAAGTGTGTTTGGAATTAAAAGCATCGACCTGCTAACTAGAGATGATGGGAGGCACTCTTTATTTTAGAATTCAACCAATTAATGTCAATAAGAAATGCAATTTAAGATCATGCACTCTATTGTTTGTTGCAATTGAATGAATTCATGTTATAGACGATTCATGGAAATTGCTTTCATAATGAATATAGTCGTTAAGAAAGAGTCAACAGATAATTTCATGGTGAATGCATTAAAAATAGTTCTTGTAACAAGAAGACGAGCGTAATTAGCTTGAGGTGGTTAGAAAGTCCCATTACTTAGTAATTAAACAAGTTTAGATTGTCATGAAATGCTATCCAAGATGAATGACTCATTTGGCTGATGGACCCAAACAGATTTGGAGTAATAATGGTGTTAATCCTTGTTTGATTTAATTAATATACTTCATTGTTTAGCAACATATGTCAATTTCATTATCGATTTATCAAAAAGTGTTTTTGGAATCAAAAGATTCGACCTGCTAACTAGAAATGATGGGAGGCACTATTTCTTTTAGAATTCAACCAATTAATATCAATAAGAAATGCAATTTAAGATCAAGAACTCTATTGTTTGTTGCAATTGAATGAATTCATGTTATAGACGATTCATGGAAATTGTTTTCATAATGAATATAGTCGTTAAGAAAGAGTCAACAGATAATTTCACGGTGAATGCATGAAAAATAGTTCTTGTAACAAGAAGAAGAGCGTAATTAGCTTAAGGTGAGTAGACACTGTCATTACTTAGGAATTAATCAGGTTCACATTAGCACGAAATGCAAACCCAGATGAATTACTCCTTTGGCTGATGGATGTAAACAGATTTGGAGTAATAATGGTGTTAATACTTGTTTGATTTAATTAATATACTTCGTTGTTTAGCAATATAAGTCAATTTGATTATCGCTTTATTAAAAAGTGTGTTTGGAATCAAAAGATTCGACCTGCTAACTAGAAATGATGGGAGGCACTCTTTATTTTAGAATTCAAACAATTTAATATCAATAAGAAATGCAATTTAAGATCAAGAACTCTATTGTTTGTTGCAATTGAATGAATTCATGTTATAGACGATTCATGGAAATTGTTTTCATAATGAATATAGTCGTTAAAAAAGTGTCAACAGATAATTTCATGGTGAATGCATTAAAAATAGTTCTTGTAACAAGAAGATGAATGTAATTAGCTTGAGGTGGTTAGAAAGTCCCATTATTTAGTAATTAAACAACTTCACATTGGCATGAAATGCTATCCAAGAGTAATGACTCATTTGGATGATGGACGCAAACAGATTTGGAGTAATAATGGTGTTAATACTTGTTTGATTTAATTAATATACTTTGTTGTTTAGCAACATATGTCAATTTCATTATCGCTTTATCAAAAAGTATGTTTCGAATCAAAAGCATCGACTCGCTAACCACAAATGATGGGAGGTACTCTTTATTTTAGAATTCACCCAATTAATATCAATAAGAAATGCAATTTAAGATCAAGAACTCTATTGTTTGTTGCAATTGAATGAATTCATGTTATAGACGATTCATGGAAATTATTTTCATAATGAATATAGTCGTTAAGAAAGAGTCAACAGATAATTTCATGGTGAATGCTTTAAAAATAGTTCTTGTAACAAGAAGAGGAACGTAATTAGTTTGAGGTGGTTAGAAAGTCCCATTATTTAGTAATTAAACAATTTGCCATTGGCATGAAATGCTAACCAAGAGTAATGACTCATTTGGATGATGGACACAAACAGATTTGGAGTAATAATGGTGTTAATACTTGTTTGATTTAATTAATATACTTCGTTGTTTAGCAACATATGTCAATTTCATTACCGCTTTGTCGAAAAGTGTTTTTGTAATCAAAAGCTTCGACTTGCTAACCACAAATGATGGAAGGTACTGTTTATTTTAGAATTCAACCAATTAATATCCATAAGAAATGCAATTTCAGATCAAGAACTCTATTGTTTGTTGCAATTGAATGACTTCATGTTATAGACGATTCATGGAAATTGTTTTCATAATGAATACAGTCGTTAAGAAAGAGTCAACAGATAATTTCATGGTGAATGCATTAAAAATAGTTCTTGTAACAAGAAGAGCGTAATTATCTTGAGGTGGTTAGAAAGTCCCATTATTTAGTAATTAAACAAGTTCACATTGGCATGACATGCGATCCAAGACGAATGACTCATTTGGCTGATGGACGCCAATAGATTTGGAGTAATAATGGTGTTAATACTTGTTTGATTTAATTAATATACTTCATTGTTTAGCAACACATCTCAATTTAATTATCGCTTTATCAAAAAGTGTGTTTGGAATCAAAAGATTCGACCTGCTAACTAGAGATGATGGGAGGCACTCTTTATTTTAGAATTCAACCAATTAATATCAATAAGAAATGCAATTTAAGATCAAGAACTCTATTGTTTGTTGCAATTGAATGAATTCATGTTATAGACGATTCATGGAAATTGTTTTGATAATGAATATAGTCATTAAGAAAGAGTCAACAGATAATTTCATGGTGAATGCATGAAAAATAGTTCTTGTAACAAGAAGAAGAGCGTAATTAGGTTAAGGTGAGTAGAAAGTCTCATTATTTAGGAATTAATGAAGTTCAGATTAGCACGAAATGCAAACCCAGATGAATTACTCCTTTGGCTAATGGATGTAAACAGATTTGGAGTAATAATGGTGTTAATACTTGTTTGATTTAATTAATATACTTCGTTGTTTAGCAACATATGTCAATTTCATTACCGCTTTGTCGAAAAGTGTTTTTGTAATCAAAAGCTTCGACTTGCTAACCACAAATGATGGAAGGTACTGTTTATTTTAGAATTCAACCAATTAATATCCATAAGAAATGCAATTTCAGATCAAGAACTCTATTGTTTGTTGCAATTGAATGACTTCATGTTATAGACGATTCATGGAAATTGTTTTCATAATGAATACAGTCTTTAAGAAAGAGTCAACAGATAATTTCATGGTGAATGCATTAAAAATAGTTCTTGTAACAAGAAGAGCGTAATTATGTTGAGGTGGTTAGAAAGTCCCATTATTTAGTAATTAAACAAGTTCACATTGGCATGACATGCGATCCAAGACGAATGACTCATTTGGCTGATGGACGCCAATAGATTTGGAGTAATAATGGTGTTAATACTTGTTTGATTTAATTAATATACTTCATTGTTTAGCAACACATCTCAATTTAATTATCGCTTTATCAAAAAGTGTGTTTGAAATTAAAAGCATCGACCTGCTAACTAGAGATGATGGGAGGCACTCTTTATTTTAGAATTCAACCAATTAATGTCAATAAGAAATGCAATTTAAGATCATGCACTCTATTGTTTGTTGCAATTGAATGAATTCATGTTATAGACGATTCATGGAAATTGCTTTCATAATGAATATAGTCGTTAAGAAAGAGTCAACAGATAATTTCATGGTGAATGCATTAAAAATAGTTCTTGTAACAAGAAGACGAGCGTAATTAGCTTGAGGTGGTTAGAAAGTCCCATTACTTAGTAATTAAACAAGTTCAGATTGTCATGAAATGCTATCCAAGATGAATGACTCATTTGGCTGATGGACCCAAACAGATTTGGAGTAATAATGGTGTTAATCCTTGTTTGATTTAATTAATATACTTCATTGTTTAGCAACATATGTCAATTTCATTATCGATTTATCAAAAAGTGTTTTTGGAATCAAAAGATTCGACCTGCTAACTAGAAATGATGGGAGGCACTATTTTTTTTAGAATTCAACCAATTAATATCAATAAGAAATGCAATTTAAGATCAAGAACTCTATTGTTTGTTGCAATTGAATGAATTCATGTTATAGACGATTCATGGAAATTGTTTTCATAATGAATATAGTCGTTAAGAAAGAGTCAACAGATAATTTCACGGTGAATGCATGAAAAATAGTTCTTGTAACAAGAAGAAGAGCGTAATTAGCTTAAGGTGAGTAGACACTGTCATTACTTAGGAATTAATCAGGTTCACATTAGCACGAAATGCAAACCCAGATGAATTACTCCTTTGGCTGATGGATGTAAACAGATTTGGAGTAATAATGGTGTTAATACTTGTTTGATTTAATTAATATACTTCGTTGTTTAGCAATATAAGTCAATTTGATTATCGCTTTATTAAAAAGTGTGTTTGGAATCAAAAGATTCGACCTGCTAACTAGAAATGATGGGAGGCACTCTTTATTTTAGAATTCAACCAATTAATATCAATAAGAAATGCAATTTAAGATCAAGAACTCTATTGTTTGTTGCAATTGAATGAATTCATGTTATAGACGATTCATGGAAATTGTTTTCATAATGAATATAGTCGTTAAAAAAGTGTCAACAGATAATTTCATGGTGAATGCATTAAAAATAGTTCTTGTAACAAGAAGATGAATGTAATTAGCTTGAGGTGGTTAGAAAGTCCCATTATTTAGTAATTAAACAACTTCACATTGGCATGAAATGCTATCCAAGAGTAATGACTCATTTGGATGATGGACGCAAACAGATTTGGAGTAATAATGGTGTTAATACTTGTTTGATTTAATTAATATACTTTGTTGTTTAGCAACATATGTCAATTTCATTATCGCTTTATCAAAAAGTATGTTTCGAATCAAAAGCATCGACTCGCTAACCACAAATGATGGGAGGTACTCTTTATTTTAGAATTCACCCAATTAATATCAATAAGAAATGCAATTTAAGATCAAGAACTCTATTGTTTGTTGCAATTGAATGAATTCATGTTATAGACGATTCATGGAAATTGTTTTCATAATGAATATAGTCATTAAGAAAGAGTCAACAGATAATTTCATGGTGAATGCATGAAAAATAGTTCTTGTAACAAGAAGAAGAGCGTAATTAGGTTAAGGTGAGTAGAAACTCTCATTATTTAGGAATTAATCAAGTTCACATTAGCACGAAATGGAAACCCAGATGAATTACTCCTTTGGCTAATGGATGTAAACAGATTTGGAGTAATAATGGTGTTAATAGTTGTTTGATTTAATTAATATACTTCGTTGTTTAGCAACATATGTCAATTTCATTATCGCTTTATCAAAAAGTGTGTTTGGAATCACAAGCATCGACTTGCTAACCACAAATGATGGGAGGTACTATTTATTTTAGAATTCAACCAATTAATATCAATAAGAAATGCAATTTCATATCAAGAACTCTATTGTTTGTTGCAATTGAATGACTTCATGTTATAGACGATTCATGCAAATTGTTTTCATAATGAATATAGTCGTTAAGAAAGAGTCAACATATAATTTCATGGTGAATGCATTAAAAATAGTTCTTGTAACAAGAAGAGGAACGTAATTAGCTTGAGGTGGTTAGAAAGTCCCATTATTTGTAATTAAACAATTTGCCATTGGCATGAAATGCTAACCAAGAGGAATGACTCATTTGGCTGATGGACGCAAACAGTTTTGGAGTAATACTGGTGTTAATACTTGTTTGATTTAATTAATATACATCGTTGTTTAGCAACATATGTCAATTTCATTAACGCTTTGTCAAAAAGTGTGTTTGGAACCAAAAGCTTCGACTTGCTAACCACAAATGATGGGAGGTACTGTTTATTTTAGAATTCAACCAATTAATATCAATAAGAAATGCAATTTCAGATCAAGAACTCTATTGTTTGTTGCAATTGAATGACTTCAAGATATAGACGATTCATGGAAATTGTTTTCGTAATGAATACAGTCGTTAAGAAAGAGTCGACAGATAATTTCATGGTGAATGCATTAAAAATAGTTCATGTAATAAGAAGATGAATGTAATTAGCTTGAGGTGGTTAGAAAGTCCCATTATTTAGTAATTAAACAACTTCACATTGGCATGAAATGCTATCCAAGTGTAATGACTCATTTGGATGATGGACGCAAACAGATTTGGAGTAATAATGGTGTTAATACTTGTTTGATTTAATTAATATACTTTGTTGTTTAGCAACATATGTCAATTTCATTATCGCTTTATCAAAAAGTATGTTTGGAATCAAAAGCAACCACAAATGATGGGAGGAACTCTTTATTTTAGAATTCACCCACTTAATATCAATAAGAAATGCAATTTAAGATCAAGAACTCTATTGTTTGTTGCAATTGAATGAATTCATGTTATAGACGATTCATGGAAATTGTTTTCATAATGAATATAGTCGTTAGGAAAGAGTCAACAGATAATTTCATGGTGAATGCATTAAAAATAGTTCTTCTAACAAGAAGAGGAATGTAGTTAGCTTGAGGTGGCTAGAAAGTCCCATTATTTAGTAATTAAACAAGATCACATTGGCATGACCTGCTATCCAAGAGTAATGACTCAT
>JBAPLH010001334.1:0-27470 GCA_037897445.1 Ceriops zippeliana | reverse complement strand
TGTTAAAAAAGTGTGTTTGAGTCAAAAGAGGAGCATTGCTATTGATAAAATATGGACGGCTTCATCGTCCCCTCCCCTCCCCGCATTGTCTCTATAATTTGAGTTTCAACAATTAAATATCATTATGAAATCGCAATTCAAGATCCAGGGACTCACTTTGTTTGTTAAATGGCAAAGAATAAGAGAGATAGAAGTGTTAATAAATGGTCAATTATTCCATTTTTTGCATAATGATCTAAGTCATTAAGGGATGAAGGCAAAATTTTAATTTATGGTTATTGATGAAAAAAATCATCCATGAGAAATAGTACCCCCCCCACCCTACATTTAACAATATGAGAGCCTTCAATTTACACGGTAGTGTGATATAGAATGTCTCGTGATTTAAGGGAATCTCTCCATGGACATTTTTTGCATAATGAATATAGTCATTAAGGATGAAGCAAAATTTAATTTCATGGTTATTGCATGAAAAAATAATCCTGGTAACAATATGAGGAGCCTAATTTACACGAGGTGATTAGAATGTCTCGTGATTTAAGAATTAAACCTGTTCACATTTGAACAGAATGCAAACCATGATGAATGACTCCTTTGACTGACTAATTTAAATAGATTTAGAGTTTTAATGGTCTTTATACTTGTTTTATTTAATCAATATACTAGGTTGTTTAGCCACATGTGTTAATTTCATGATCAATGTGTCAAAAAGTGTGTTTGGAGTCAAAAGAGGAGCATTGCTAATGAGAAATGATGGGAGGCTGTCTCTAATTTTGAATTCAACAATTAATATCAATAAGAAATGAAATTCAAGATGAAGGACTCCATTGTTTGTTAAATCGAATGAATTCATGTTATAGATTATCCATGGGCATTCTTTTCATAACAAATATAGTCATTAATGATGAAGTAAAACTTAATTACAATATTATTGCATGAAAAAAGTCCTGGTAACAATAAGAAGAGCCTCATTTACATGAGGTGATTAGAATGTCTTGTGATTTAAGAATTAAACCTGTTCCCATTTGAATGGAATGCAAACCAGGATGAATAACTCCTTTGATTGATGGATTTAAATAGATTTAGAGTTTTAATGGTCTTTATACTTGTTTGATTTAATCAATATACTAGGTTGTTGAGCCACGTGTGTGAATTTCATGAACAATGTGTCAAAAAGTGTGTTTGGAGTCAAAAGAGGAGCTTTGCTAATGAGAAATGATGGGAGGCTGTCTCTAATTTTGAATTCAACAATTAATATCAATAAGAAATGAAATTCAAGATACAGGACTCCATTGTTTGTTAAATCAAATGAATTCATATTATAGATGGTCCATCGACATTCTTTCCATAATGAATATAGTCATTAAGGATGAAGCAAAATTTTATTTCAAGATTATTGCATGAAAAATAGTCCTGGTAACAATAAGAGGAGCATAATTTTCATGAGGTGATTAGAATGTCTCCTGATTTAAGAATCAAAACCAATTCACATTTGTACAGAATGCAGACCATGATGAATAACTCCTTTGATTGACGGATTTAAATAGATTTATATTTTTAATGGACTTTATACTTGTTTGATTCAATCAATATACTAGGTTGTTGAGCCACATGTTTTAATTTCATGATCAATGTGTGAAAAATTGTGTTTGGAGTAAAAAGAGGAGCATTGCTAATGAGAAATGATGGCAGGCTGTCTCTAATTTTGAATTCAACAATTAATATCAATAAGAAATGAAATTCAAGATGAAGGACTCCATTGTTAGTTAAATCGAATGAATTCATGTTATAGATGACCCGTGGGCATTCTTTTCATAACAAATATAGTCATTAATGGTGAAGCAAAAGTTAGTTACAAGATTATTGCATGAAATAGTCCTGGTAACAATAAGAGGAGCCTAATTTACATGAGGTGATTAGAATGTCTCGTGATTTAAGAATTAAACCTGTTCACATTTGAACGGAATTCAAACCATGATGAATAACTCCTTTGATTGACGGATTTAAAAGATTTAGAGTTTTAATGGTCTTTACACTTGTTTGATTTAATCAATATACTAGGTTGTTGAGCCACGTGTGTTAATTTCACGATCAACGTGTCAAAAAGTCTGTTTGGAGTCAAAAGAGGAGCTTTGCTAATGTGAAATGATGGGAAGCTGTCTCTAATTTTGAATTCAATAATTAATATCAATAAGAAATAAAATTCAAGATCCAGGACTCCATTGTTTGTTAAATGGCATGAATTCATGTGATAAATGGTCCATGGGCATTTTTTGCATAATGAATATAGTCATTGAGGATGAAGCAAAATTTAATTTCAAGGTTATGGCATGAAAAATAATCCTGGTAACAATAAGAGGAGCCTAATTTACACGAGGTGATTAGAATGTCTCGTGATTTAAGAATTAAACCTGTTCACATTTGAACAGAATGCAAACTATGATGAATGACTCCTTTGACTGACGGATTTAAATAGATTTATATTTTTAATGGACTTTATACTTGTTTGATTCAATCAATATACTAGGTTGTTGAGCCACATGTTTTAATTTCATGATCAATGTGTCAAAAATTGTGTTTGGAGTAAAAAGAGGAGCATTGCTAATGAGAAATGATGGCAGGCTGTCTCTAATTTTGAATTCAACAATTAATATCAAAAAGAAATGAAATTCAAGATGAAGGACTCCATTGTTTGTTAAATCGAATGAATTCATGTTATAGATGACCCGTGGGCATTCTTTTCATAACAAATATAGTCATTAATGGTGAAGCAAAAGTTAGTTACAAGATTATTGCATGAAAAAGTCCTGGTAACAATAAGAGGAGCCTCATTTACATGAGGTGATTAGAATGTCTCGTGATTTAAGAATTAAACCTGTTCACATTTGCACGGAATGCAAACCATGATGAATAACTCCTTTGATTGACGGATTTAAAAGATTTAGAGTTTTAATGGTCTTTACACTTGTTTGATTTAATCAATATACTAGGTTGTTGAGCCACGTGTTTTAATTTCACGATCAATGTGTCAAAAAGTGTGTTTGGAGTCAAAAGAGGAGCTTTGCTAATGAGAAATGATGGGAGGCTGTTTCTAATTTTGAATTCAACAATTAATATCAAAAAGAAATAAAATTCAAGATCCAGGACTCCATTGTTTGTTAAATGGCATGAATTCATGTGATAAATGGTCCATGGGCATTTTTTGCATAATGAATATAGTCATTAAGGATGAACCAAAATTTAATTTCAAAGTTATGGCATGAAAAATAATCCTGGTAACAATAAGAGGCACCTAATTTACACGAGGTGATTAGAATGTCTCGTGATTTAAGAATTAAACCTGTTCACATTTGAACAGAATGCAAACCATGATGAATGACTCCTTTGACTGACGGATTTAAATAGATTTATATTTTTAATGGACTTTATACTTGTTTGATTCAATCAATATACTAGGTTGTTGAGCCACATGTTTTAATTTCATGATCAATGTGTCAAAAATTGTGTTTGGAGTAAAAAGAGGAGCATTGCTAATGAGAAATGATGGCAGGCTGTCTCTAATTTTGAATTCAACAATTAATATCAAAAAGAAATGAAATTCAAGATGAAGGACTCCATTGTTTGTTAAATCGAATGAATTCATGTTATAGATGACCCGTGGGCATTCTTTTCATAACAAATATAGTCATTAATGGTGAAGCAAAAGTTAGTTACAAGATTATTGCATGAAAAAGTCCTGGTAACAATAAGAGGAGCCTCATTTACATGAGGTGATTAGAATGTCTCGTGATTTAAGAATTAAACCTGTTCACATTTGCACGGAATGCAAACCATGATGAATAACTCCTTTGATTGACGGATTTAAAAGATTTAGAGTTTTAATGGTCTTTACACTTGTTTGATTTAATCAATATACTAGGTTGTTGAGCCACGTGTGTTAATTTCACGATCAATGTGTCAAAAAGTGTGTTTGGAGTCAAAAGAGGAGCTTTGCTAATGAGAAATGATGGGAGGCTGTCTCTAATTTTGAATTCAACAATTAATATCAAAAAGAAATAAAATTCAAGATCCAGGACTCCATTGTTTGTTAAATGGCATGAATTCATGTGATAAATGGTCCATGGGCATTTTTTGCATAATGAATATAGTCATTAAGGATGAAGCAAAATTTAATTTCAAAGTTATGGCATGAAAAATAATCCTGGTAACAATAAGAGGAGCCTAATTTACACGAGGTGATTAGAATGTCTCGTGATTTAAGAATTAAACCTGTTCACATTTGAACAGAATGCAAACCATGATGAATGACTCCTTTGACTGACGGATTTAAATAGATTTAGAGTTTTAATGGTCTTTATACTTGTTTTATTTAATCAATATACTAGGTTGTTTAGCCACATGTGTTAATTTCATGATCAATGTGTCAAAAAGTGTGTTTGGAGTCAAAAGAGGAGCATTGCTAATGAGAAATGATGGGAGGCTGTCTCTAATTTTGAATTCAACAATTAATATCAATAAGAAATGAAATTCAAGATCCAGGACTCCATTGTTTGTTAAATCGAATGAATTCATGTTATAGATGACCCGTGGGCATTCTTTTCATAACAAATATAGTCATTAATGGTGAAGCAAAAGTTAGTTACAAGATTATTGCATGAAAAAAGTCCTGGTAACAATAAGAGGAGCCTCATTTACATGAGGTGATTAGAATGTCTCGTGATTTAAGAATTAAACCTGTTCACATTTGAACGGAATGCAAACCATGATGAATAACTCCTTTGATTGACGGATTTAAATAGATTTAGAGTTTTAATGGTCTTTACACTTGTTTGATTTAATCAATATACTAGGTTGTTGAGCCACGTGTGTTAATTTCACGATCAATGTGTCAAAAAGTGTGTTTGGAGTCAAAAGAGGAGCTTTGCTAATGAGAAATGATGGGAGGCTGTCTCTAATTTTGAATTCAACAATTAATATCAATAGGAAATAAAATTCAAGATCCAGGACTGCATTATTTGTTAAATGGCATGAATTCATGTGATAAATGATCCATGGGCATTTTTTGCATAATGAATATAGTCATTAAGGATGAAGCAAAATTTAATTTCAAGGTTATGGCATGAAAAAATAATCCTTCCCTAAAGGGTAACAATAAGAGGAGCCTAATTTAGACGAGGTGATTAGAATGTCTCGTGATTTAAGAATTAAACCTGTTCACATTTGAACAGAATGCAAACCATGATGAATGACTCCTTTGATTGACGGATTTAAATAGATTTAGAGTTTTAATGGTCTTTATACTTGTTTTATTTAATCACTATACTAGGTTGTTTAGCCACATGTGTTAATTTCATCACCAATGTGTCAAAAAGCGTTTTTGGAGTCAAAAGAGGAGCATTGCTAATGAGAAATGATGGGAGGCTGTCTCTAATTTTGAATTCAACAATTAATATCAATAAGAAATGAAATTCAAGATCCAGGACTCCATTGTTTGTTAAATCGAATGAATTCATATTATAGATGGTCCATCGGCATTCTTTCCATAATGAATATAGTCATTAAGGATGAAGCAAAATTTTATTTCAAGATTATTGCATGAAAAATAGTCCTTGTAACAATAAGAGGAGCGTAATTTACATGAGGTGATTAGATTGTCTCCTGATTTAAGAATGAAACCAATTCGCATTTGTACAGAATGCAGACCATGATGAATGACTCCTTTGATTGACGGATTTAAATTGATTTATATTTTTAATGGACTTTATACTTGTTTGATTCAATCAATATACTAGGTTGTTGAGCCACATGTTTTAATTTCATGATCAATGTGTCAAAAATTGTGTTTGGAGTAAAAAGAGGAGCATTGCTAATGAGAAATGATGGGAGGCTGTCTCTAATTTTGAATTCAACAATTAATATCAATAAGAAATGAAATTCAAGATGAAGGACTCCATTGTTTGTTAAATCGAATGAATTCATGTTATAGATGATCCATGGGCATTCTTTTCATAACAAATATAGCCATTAATGATGAAGTAAAACTTAATTACAATATTATTGCATGAAAAAAAAGTCCTGGTAACAATAAGATGAGCCTCATTTACATGAGCTGATTAGAATGTCTCGTGATTTAAGAATTAAACCTGTTCCCATTTGAACGGAATGCAAACCAGGATGAATAACTCCTTTGATTGACGGATGTAAATAGATTTAGAGTTTTAATGGTCTTTATACTTGTTTGATTTAATCAATATACTAGGTTGTTGAGCCACATGTGTGAATTTTATGAACAATGTGTCAAAAAAGTGTGTTTTGGAGTCAAAAGAGGAGCTTTGCTAATGAGAAATGATGGGAGGCTGTCTCTAATTTTGAATTCAACAATTAATATCAATAAGAAATGAAATTCAAGATCCAGGACTCCATTGTTTGTTAAAATCGAATGAATTCATATTATAAATGCTCCATCGACATTTCTTTCCATAATGAATATAGTCATTAAGGATGAAGCAAAATTTTATTTCAAGATTATTGCATGAAAAATAGTCCTAGTAACAATAAGAGGAGCATAATTTACATGAGGTGATTTAGAATGTCTCGTGATTTAAGAATCAAAACGAATTCACATTTGTACAGAATGCAGATCATGATGAGTGACTCCTTTGATTGACGGATTTAAATTGATGATTTATATTTTTAATGGGACTTTATACTTGTTTGATTCAATCAATATACTAGGTTGTTGAGCCACATGTTTTAATTTCATGATCAATGTGTCAAAAATTGTGTTTGGAGTAAAAAGAGGAGCATTGCTAATGAGAAATGATGGGAGGCTGTCTCTAATTTTGAATTCAACAATTAATATCAATAAGAAATGAAATTCAAGATGAAGGACACCATTGTCTGTTAAATCGAATGAATTCATGTTATAGATGACCCGTGGGCATTCTTTTCATAACAAATATAGTCATTAATGGTGAAGCAAAAGTTAATTACAAGATTATTGCATGAAAAAAGTCCTGGTAACAATAAGAGGAGCCTCATTTACATGAGGTGATTAGAATGTCTCGTGATTTAAGAATTAAACCTGTTCACATTTGAACGGAATGCAAACCATGATGAATGACTCCTTTGATTGATGAATTTTAATAGATTTAGAGTTTTAATGGTCTTTACACTTGTTTGATTTAATCAATATACTAGGTTGTTGAGCCACGTGTGTTAATTTCA
Organism: Ceriops zippeliana; assembly: GCA_037897445.1. NCBI lineage: Eukaryota > Viridiplantae > Streptophyta > Magnoliopsida > Malpighiales > Rhizophoraceae > Ceriops > Ceriops zippeliana. The sequence continues at coordinate 20,243 of JBAPLH010001334.1, read as the reverse complement.
CGATCAATGTGTCAAAAAGTGTGTTTGGAGTCAAAAGAGGAGCTTTGCTAATGAGAAATGATGGGAGGCTGTCTCTAAATTTGAATTCAACAATTAATATCAATAAGAAATAAAATTCAAGATCCAGGACTCCATTGTTTGTTAAATGGCATGAATTCATGTGATAAATGGTCCATGGACATTTTTTGCATAATGAATATAGTCATTAAGGATGAAGCAAAATTTAATTTCAAGGTTATTGCATGAAAAATAATCTTGGTAACAATATGAGGAGCCTAATTTACACGAGGTGATTAGAATGTCTCGTGATTTAAGAATTAAACCTGTTCACATTTGAACAGAATGCAAACCATGATGAATGACTCCTTTGACTGACGGATTTAAATAGATTTAGAGTTTTAATGGTCTTTATACTTGTTTTATTTAATCAATATACTAGGTTGTTTAGCCACATGTGTTAATTTCATGATCAATGTGTCAAAAAGTGTGTTTGGAGTCAAAAGAGGAGCATTGCTAATGAGAAATGATGGGAGGCTGTCTCTAATTTTGAATTCAACAATTAATATCAATAAGAAATGAAATTCAAGATCCAGGACTCCATTGTTTGTTAAATCGAATGAATTCATATTATAGATGGTCCATCGGCATTCTTTCCATAATGAATATAGTCATTAAGGATGAAGCAAAATTTTATTTCCAGATTATTGCATGAAAAATAGTCCTGGCAACAATAAGAGGAGCGTAATTTACATGAGGTGATTTGAATATCTCGTGATATAAGAATGAAACCAATTCGCATTTGTACAGAATGCAGACCATGATGAATGACTCCTTTGATTGACGGATTTAAATAGATTTATATTTTTAATGGACTTTATACTTGTTTGATTCAATGAATATACTACTTTGTTGAGCCACATGTTTTAATTTCATGATCAATGTGTCAAAAAATTTTGTTTGGAGTAAAAAGAGAGGAGCATTGCTAATGAGAAATGATGGGAGGCTGTCTCTAATTTTGAATTCAACAATTAATATAAATAAGAAATGAAATTCAAGATGAAGGACTCCATTGTTTGTTAAATCGAATGAATTCATGTTATAGATGATCCATGGGCATTCTTTCCATAACAAATATAGTCATTAATGATGAAGCAAAAGTTAATTACAAGATTATTGCATGAAAAATAGTCCTAGTAACAATCAGAGGAGTCTCATTTACATGAGGTGATTAGAATGTCTCGTGATTTAAGAATTAAACCTGTTCAAATTTGAACGGAATGCAAACCATGATGAATGACTCCTTTGATTGACGAATTTAAATAGATTAGTGTTTTAATGGTCTTTAAACTTGTTTGATTTAATCAATAAACTAGGTTGTTTAGCCACATGTTTTAATTTCATGATCAATGTGTCAAAAATTGTGTTTGGAGTAAAAAGAGGAGCATTGCTAATGAGAAATGATGGGAGGCTGTCTCTAATTTTGAATTCAACAATTAATATCAATAAGAAATGAAATTCAAGATCAAGGACTCCATTGTTTGTTAAATTGAATGAATTCATGTTATAGATAGTCCATTGGCATTTTTTTCACAACAAATATAGTCATTAAAGATGAAGGCAAAGTTAATTTCAAGGTTATTGCACGGCAAATAGTCTTGGAAACAATAAAAGGAGCCTAATTTACATGAGGTGATTAGACTGTGTCGTGATTTAAGAATTATACCAATTCACATTTGTACAGAATGCAAACCATGATGAATGACTCCTTTGATTGACGAATTTAAATGGATTTAGAGTTTTAATGGTCTTTATACTTGTTTGATTTAATTAATATACTAGGTTGTTTAGCCGCATGTGTTAATTTCATGATCAATGTGTCAAAAAGTGTGTTTGGAGTCAAAAGAGGAGCATTGCTAATGAGAAATGATGGGAGGCTGTCTCTAATTTTGAATTCAACAATTAATATCAATAAGAAATGAAATTCAAGATCCAGGACTCCATTGTTTGTTAAATCGAATGAATTCATATTATAGATGGTCCATCGGCATTCTTTCCATAATGAATATAGTCATTAAGGATGAAGCAAAATTTTATTTCCAGATTATTGCATGAAAAATAGTCCTGGCAACAATAAGAGGAGCGTAATTTACATGAGGTGATTTGAATATCTCGTGATATAAGAACGAAACCAATTCGCATTTGTACAGAATGCAGACCATGATGAATGACTCCTTTGATTGACGGATTTAAATAGATTTAGATTTTTAATGGTCTTTACACTTGTTTGATTTAATCAATATACTAGGTTGTTGAGCCACGTGTGTTAATTTCACGATCAATGTGTCAAAAAGTGTGTTTGGAGTCAAAAGAGGAGCATTGCTAATGAGAAATGATGGGCGGCTGTCTCTAATTTTGAATTCAACAATTAATATCAATAAGAAATGAAATTCAAGATCAAGGACTCCATTGTTTGTTAAATTGAATGAATTCATGTTATAGATAGTCCATTGGCATTTTTTTCATAACAAATATAGTCATTAAAGATGAAGGCAAAGTTAATTTCAAGGTTATTGCACGGCAAATAGTCTTGGAAACAATAAAAGGAGCCTAATTTACATGAGGTGATTAGACTGTGTCGTGATTTAAGAATTATACCAATTCACATTTGTACAGAATGCAAACCATGATGAATGACTCCTTTGATTGACGAATTTAAATGGATTTAGAGTTTTAATGGTCTTTATACTTGTTTGATTTAATTAATATACTAGGTTGTTTAGCCGCATGTGTTAATTTCATGATCAATGTGTCAAAAAGTGTGTTTGGAGTCAAAAGAGGAGCATTGCTAATGAGAAATGATGGGAGGCTGTCTCTAATTTTGAATTCAACAATTAATATCAATAAGAAATGAAATTCAAGATCCAGGACTCCATTGTTTGTTAAATCGAATGAATTCATATTATAGATGGTCCATCGGCATTCTTTCCATAATGAATATAGTCATTAAGGATGAAGCAAAATTTTATTTCCAGATTATTGCATGAAAAATAGTCCTGGCAACAATAAGAGGAGCGTAATTTACATGAGGTGATTTGAATATCTCGTGATATAAGAATGAAACCAATTCGCATTTGTACAGAATGCAGACCATGATGAATGACTCCTTTGATTGACGGATTTAAATAGATTTATATTTTTAATGGACTTTATACTTGTTTGATTCAATGAATATACTACTTTGTTGAGCCACATGTTTTAATTTCATGATCAATGTGTCAAAAATTTTGTTTGGAGTAAAAAGAGGAGCATTGCTAATGAGAAATGATGGGAGGCTGTCTCTAATTTTGAATTCAACAATTAATATAAATAAGAAATGAAATTCAAGATGAAGGACTCCATTGTTTGTTAAATCGAATGAATTCATGTTATAGATGATCCATGGGCATTCTTTCCATAACAAATATAGTCATTAATGATGAAGCAAAAGTTAATTACAAGATTATTGCATGAAAAATAGTCCTAGTAACAATCAGAGGAGTCTCATTTACATGAGGTGATTAGAATGTCTCGTGATTTAAGAATTAAACCTGTTCAAATTTGAACGGAATGCAAACCATGATGAATGACTCCTTTGATTGACGAATTTAAATAGATTAGTGTTTTAATGGTCTTTAAACTTGTTTGATTTAATCAATAAACTAGGTTGTTTAGCCACATGTTTTAATTTCATGATCAATGTGTCAAAAATTGTGTTTGGAGTAAAAAGAGGAGCATTGCTAATGAGAAATGATGGGAGGCTGTCTCTAATTTTGAATTCAACAATTAATATCAATAAGAAATGAAATTCAAGATCCAGGACTCCATTGTTTGTCAAATCGAATGAATTCATGTTATAGATGGTCCATCGGCATTTTTTCCATAATGAATATAGTCATTAAGGATGAAGCAAAATTTAATTTCAAGGTTATTGCATGAAAAATAATCCTGGTAACAATAAGAGGAGCCTAATTTACATGAGGTGATTAAAATGTCTCGTGATTTAAGAATTAAACCGTTTCACATTTGTACAAAATACAAACCATTATGAATGACTCCTTTGATTGACGAATTTAAATAGATTAAGAGTTTTAATTGTCTTTATACTTGTTTGATTCAATCAATATACTAGGTTGTTCTGCCACATGTGTTAATTTCATGATCAATGTGTCAAAAAGTGTGTTTGGAGTCAAAAGAGGAGCATTGCTAATGAGAAATGATGGGAGGCTGTCTCTAATTTTGAATTCAACAATTAATATCAATAAGAAATGAAATTCAAGATGCAGGACTCCATAGTTTGTTAAATCGAATGAATTCATATTATAGATGGTCCATCGGCATTTTTTCCATAATGAATATAGTCATTAAGGATGAAGCAAAATTTTATTTCAAGATTATTGCATGGAAAATAGACCTGGTAACAATAAGAGGAGCCTAATTTACTTGAGGTGAATAGAATGCCTCGTGATATAAGAATGAAACCAATTCGCATTTGTACAGAATGCAGACCATGATGAATGACTCCTTTGATTGACGGATTTAAATAGATTTATATTTTTAATGGACTTTATACTTGTTTGATTCAATCAATATACTACTTTGTTGAGCCACATGTTTTAATTTCATGATCAATGTGTCAAAAATTGTGTTTGGAGTAAAAAGAGGAGCATTGCTAATGAGAAATGATGGGAGGCTGTCTCTAATTTTGAATTCAACAATTAATATCAATAAGAAATGAAATTCAAGATCCAGGACTCCATTGTTTGTTAAATCGAATGAATTCATGTTATAGATGGTCCATCGGCATTTTTTCCATAATGAATATAGTCATTAAGGATGAAGCAAAATTTAATTTCAAGGTTATTGCATGAAAAATAATCCTGGTAACAATAAGAGGATCCTAATTTACATGAGGTGATTAAAATGTCTCGTGATTTAAGAATTAAACCGTTTCACATTTGTACAAAATACAAACCATTATGAATGACTCCTTTGATTGACGAATTTAAATAGATTTAGAGTTTTCATTGTCTTTATAATTGTTTGATTCAATCAATATACTAGGTTGTTCTGCCACATGTGTTAATTTCATGATCAATGTGTCAAAAAGTGTGTTTGGAGTCAAAAGAGGAGCATTGCTAATGAGAAATGATGGCAGGCTGTCTCTAATTTTGAATTCAACAATTAATATCAATAAGAAATGAAATTCAAGATGCAGGACTCCATAGTTTGTTAAATCGAATGAATTCATATTATAGATGGTCAATCGGCATTTTTTCCATAATGAATATAGTCATTAAGGATGAATCAAAATTTTATTTCAAGATTATTGCATGGAAAATAGACCTGGTAACAATAAGAGGAGCCTAATTTACTTGAGGTGAATAGAATGCCTCGTGATTTAAGAATTAAACCAATTCGCATTTGCACAGAATGCAGACCATGATGAATGACTCCTTTGATTGACGGATTTAAATAGATTTATATTTTTAATGGACCTCATACTTGTTTGATTCAATCAATATACTAGGTTGTTGAGCCATATGTTTTAATTTCATGATCAATGTGTCAAAAAGTGTGTTTGGAGTCAAAAGAGGAGCTTTGCTAATGGGAAATGATGGGAGGCTGTCTCTAATTTTGAATTCAACAATTAATATCAATAAGAAATAAAATTCAAGATCCAGGACACCATTGTTTGTTAAATTGCATGAATTCATGTTATAGATGGTCCATGGGCATTTTTTCCATAATGAATATAGTCATTAAGGATGAAGCAAAATTTAATATTCATGTTATAGATGGTCCATGGGCATTTTTTGCATAATGAATATAGTCATTAAGGATGAAGCAAAATTTAATTTCAAGGTTATTGCATGAAAAATAATCCTGGTAACAATAAGAGGAGCCTAATTTACATGAGGTGATTAGAATGTCTCGTGATTTAACAATTAAACCTGTTCACATTTGTACAGAATGCAAGCCATGATGAATGACTCCTTTGACTGACGGATTTAAATAGATTTAGAGTTTTAATGGTCTTTATACTTGTTTGATTCAATCAATATACAAGGTTGTTTAGCCACATGTGTTAATTTCATGATCAATGTGTCAAAAAGTGTGTTTGGAGTCAAAAGAGGAGCATTGCTAATGAAAAATGATGGGAGGCTGTCTCTAATTTTCATTTCAACAATTAATATCAATAAGAAATGAAATTCAAGATCCAGGACTCCATTGTTTGTTAAATCGAATGAATTCATATTATAGATGGTCCATCGGCATTCTTTCCATAATGAATATAGTCATTAAGGATGAAGCAAAATTTTATTTCAAGATTATTGCATGAAAAATAGTCCTGGTAACAATAAGAGGAGCGTAATTTACATGAGGTGATTAGAATGTCTCGTGATTTAAGAATGAAACCAATTCCCATTTGTACAGAATGCAGACCATGATGAATGACTCCTTTGATTGACGGATTTAAATAGATTTATATTTTTAATGGACTTTATACTTGTTTGATTCAATCAATATGCTAGGTTGTTGAGCCACATGTTTTAATTTCATGATCAATGTGTCAAAAATTGTGTTTGGAGTAAAAAGAGGAGCATTGCTAATGAGAAATGATGGGAGGCTCTCTCTAATTTTGAATTCAAGAATTAATATCAATAAGAAATGAAATTCAAGATGAAGGACTCCTTTGTTTGTTAAATCGAATGAATTCATGTTATAGATGATCCATGGGCATTCTTTCCATAACAAATATAGTCATTAATGATGAAGTAAAAGGAGCCTAATTTACGTGATGTGATTAGAATGTCTCGTGATTTAAGAATTAAAACATTTCACATTTGTACAGAATGCAAATCATTATGAGTGACTCCTGTGATTGACAGATTTAAATAGATTTAGAGTTTTAATTGTCTTTATACTTGTTTGATTCAATCAATATACTAGGTTGTTCAGCCACATGTGTTAATTTCATGATCAATGTGTCAAAAAGTGTGTTTGGAGTCAAAAGAGGAGCATTGCTAATGAGAAATGATGCGAGGGTGTCTCTAATTTTGAATTCAACAATTAATATCAATGAGAAATGAAATTCAAGATCAAGCACACCATTGTTTGATAAATTGAATGAATTCATGTTATAGATGGTCCATGTGCATTTTTTTCATAACAAAATAGTCATTAATGATGAAGAAAAATTTTATTTCAAGGTTATTGCATGAAAAATAGTCCAGGTAACAACAAGAGGAGCCTAATTCACATGAGGTGATTAGAATGTCTCATGATTTAAGAATTAAACTTCTTCACATTTGTACAGAATGCAAACCATGATGAATGACTCCTTTGATTGATGGATTTAAATAGATTTAGTGTTTTAATGGTCTTTATACTTGTTTGATTTAATCAATATACTAGGTTGTATAGCCACATGTGTTAATTTCATGATAAATGTGTCAAAAAGTGTTTTTGGAGTCAGAACTGAGCATTGCTAAAGAGACATGATGGAAGGCAGTCTCGAATTTTGAATTCAACAATTAATATCGATAAGAAGAGAAATTGAAGATCAAGGACTCCATTGTTTGTTAAATTGAATGAAGTCATGTTATAGATGGTCCATGGGCATTTCTTTCATAACAAAATAGACATTAATGATGAAGCAAAATTTATTTCAAGGTTATTGCATGAAAAGTGCTCCAGGTAACAACTAGAGGAGCCTAATTCACATGAGGTGATTAGAATGTCTCATGATTTAAGAATTAAAGCTCATCACATTTGTACGGAATGCAAACCATGATGAATGACTCCTTTGATTGACGGATTTAAATAGATTTAGTGTTTTAATGGTCTTTATACTTGTTTTATTTAATCAATATACTAGGTTGTTGAGCCACATGTGTTAATTTCTTGATCAATATGTCAAAAAGTGTGTTTGGAGTCAAAAGAGGAGCTTTGCTAATGAGAAATGATGGGAGGCTGTCTCTAATTTTGAATTCAACAATTAATATCAATAAGAAATAAAATTCAAGATCTAGGACTCCATTGTTTGTTAAATTGCATGAATTCATGTTACAGATGGCCCATGGGAATTTTTTCCATAATGAATATAGTCATTAAGGATGAAGCAAAATTTAATTTCAAGGTTATTGCATGAAAAATTATCCTGGTAACAATAAGAGGAGCCTAATTTACAGGAGGTGATTAGAATGTCTCGTGATTTGAGAATTAGACCGTTTCACATTTGTACAAAATACAAACCATTATGAATGACTCCCTTGATTGACGAATTTAAATAGATTTAGAGTTTTAATTGTCTTTATACTTGTTTGATTCAATCAATATACTAGGTTGTTGTGCCACATGTGTTAATTTCATGATCAATGTGTCAAAAAGTTTTTTTGGAGTCAAAAGAGGAGCATTAATAATGAGAAATGATGGGAGGCATTGTCTAATTTTCAATTCAAAAATTTATAACAATAAGAAATGAAATTCAAGATCAAGGACACCATTGTTTGATAAATTGAATGAATTCATGTTATAGATGGTCCATGGGCATTTTTTTCATAACAAAATAGTCATTGATGATGAAGCAAAATTTTATTTCACGGTTGTTGCTTGAAAAATAGTCCAGGTAACAACAAGAGGAGCCTAATTCACATGAGGTGATTAGAATGTCTCATGATTTAAGAATTAAACTTGTTCACATTTGTACGGAATGCAAACCATAATGAATGACTCCTTTGATTGATGGATTTAAATAGATTTAGTGTTTTAATGGTCTTTATACTTGTGTGATTTAATCAATATACTAGGTTGTATAGCCACATGTGTTAATTTCATGATAAATGTGTCAAAAATTGTTTTTCGGGTCAGAACTGAGCATTGCTAATGAGACATGATGAAAGGCAGCCTCTAATTTTCAATTCAACAATTAATATCGATAAGAAGAGAAATTGAAGATCAAGGACTCCATTGTTTGTTAAATTGAATGAAGTCATGTTATAGATGGTCCATGGGCATTTCTTTCATAACAAAATAGTCATTAATGATGAAGCAAAATTTTATTTCAAGGTTATTGCATGAAAAACAGTCCAGGTAACAACTAGAGGAGCCTAATTCACCTGAGGTGATTAGAATGTCTCGTGGTTTAAGAATTAAACCATTTCACATTTCAACAAAAAGCAAACCATGATGAATGACTCCTTTGATTGATGGATTTAAATAGAATTAGAGTTTTAATTGTCTTTATACTTGTTTGATTCAATCAATATACTAGGTTATTTAGCCACATGTATTAATTACATGATCAATGTATCAAAAAGTGTGTTTCGAGTCAAAAGAGGAGCTTTGCTAATGAGAAATGATGGGAGGCTGTCTCTAATTTTGAATTCAACAATTAATATCAATAAGAAATGAAATTCAAGTTCCAAGACTCCATTTTTTGTTAACTCGAATGAATTCATGTTATAGATGGTCCACGGGCATTTTTCCCATAATGAATATAGTCATTAAGGATGAAGCAAAATTTAATTACAAGGTTATTGCATGAAAAATAGTACTGGTAACAATAAGAGGAGCCTAATTTACTTGAGGTGATTAGAATGTCTCGTGATTTAAGAATTAAACCAATTCCAATTTGTACAGAATGCAAACCATGATGAATGACTCCTTTGATTGACAGATTTAAATAGATTTATATTTTTAATAAACTTTATACTTGTTTGATTCAATCAATATACTAGGTTGTTGAGCCAAATGTTTTAATTTCATGATTAATATGTCAAAAAGTGTGTTTGGAGTCAAAAGAGGAGCATTGCCAATGAGAAATGATGGGAATCTGTCTCTAATTTTGAATTCAATAATTAACATCAATAAGAAATGAAATTCAAGATCCAGGACTCTATTTTTTGTTAAATTGAATGAATTCATGTTATAGATGGTCCATGGGCATTTTTTCCATAATGAATATAGTCATTAAGGATGAAGGAAAATTTAATTTCAAGGTTATTGCAAGAAAAATTGTCCTGGTAACAATAAAAGGAGCTTAATTTACATGAGGTGATTAGAATGTCTTGTGATTTAAGAATTAAACCGTTTCACATTTGTACAAAATGCAACCATTATGAATGACTCCTTTGATTGATGGATTTAAATAGATTTAGAGTTATAATTGTCTTTATACTTGTTTGATTCAATCAATATACTAGGTTATTTAGCCACATGTGTTAATTTCATGATCAATGTGTCAAAAAGTGTGTTTGGAGTCAAAAGAGAAGCATTGCTAATGAGAAATGATGGGAGGCTGTCTCTAATTTTGAATTCAACAATTAATATCTATAAGAAATGAAATTCAAGATGAAGGACTCCATTGTTTGTTAAATCGAATGAATTCATGTTATAGATGATCCATAGGCATTCTTTTCATAACAAATATAGCCATTAATGATGAAGCAAAAGTTAATTACAAGGTTATTGCATGAAAAATAATCCTGGTAACAATAAGAGGAGCCTAATTTACATGAGGTGATTAGAATGTCTCGTGATTTAAGAATTAAACCATTTCACATTTGTACAGAAAGCAAACCATTATGAATGACTCCTTTCATTGACAGGTTTAAATAGGATTAGAGTTTTAATTGTCTTTATACTTGTTTGATTCAATCAATATACTAGGTTATTTAGCCGCATGTGTTAATTTCATGATCAATGTGTCAAAAAGTGTGTTTGGAGTCAAAAGAGGAGCATTGCTAATGAGAAATGATCGGAGGCTGTCTCTAATTTTGAATGTAGCAATTAATATCAATAAGAAATGAAATTCAAGATCCAGGACTCCATTCTTTGTTAAATCGAATGATTTCATGTTATAGATGGTCCATAGGCATTCTTTTCATAACAAATATAGTCATTAAGGATGAAGCAAAATTTAATTTCAAGGTTATTGCATGAAAATAGTCCTGGTAACAATAAGAGGAGCCTAATTTGCATGAGGTGATTAGAATGTCTTGTGATTTAATAATTATACCAGTTCGCATTTGTACAGAATGCAGACCATGATGAATGACTCCTTTGATTGACGGATTTAAATAGATTTATATTTTTAATGGACTTTATACTTGTTTGATTCAATCAATATACTAGGTTGTTGAGCCACATGTTTTAATTTCATGATCAATCTGTCAAAAAGTGTGTTTGGAGTCAAAAGAGGAGCATTGCTAATGAGAAATGATGGGAGGCTGTCTCTAATTTTGAATTCAACAATTAATACCAATAAGAAATGTAATTCAAGATCCAGGACTCCATTGTTTGTTAAATGGAATGAATTCATATTATAGATGGTCCATCGGAATTTTTTTCATAATTAATATAGTCATTAGGGATGAAGCAAAATTTTATTTCAAGATTATTGCATGAAAAATAGTCCTGGTAACAATAAGAGGAGCTAATTAACATGAGGTGATTAGAATGTCTCGTGATTTAAGAATTAAACCAATTCCCATTTTGTACAGAATCCAGACCATGATGAATGACTCCTTTGATTGACGGATTTAAATAGATTTATATCTTTAATAAACTTTATACTTGTTTGATTCAATCAATATACTAGGTTGTTGAGCCACATGTTTTAATTTCATGATCAATGTGTCAAAAAGTGTGTTTGGAGTCTAAAGAGGAGCATTGCTAATGAGAAGTGATGGGAGGCTGTCTCTAATTTTGAATTCAACAATTAATATCAATAAGAAATGAAATTCAATATCCAGTACTCTATTCTTTGTTAAATCGAATGAATTCATATTATAGATGGTCCATGGGCATTTTTTCCATAATTAATATAGTCATTAAGGATGAAGCAAAATTTTATTTCAAGGTTATTGCATGAAAAATAATCCTGGTAACAATAAGAGGAGCCTAATTTACATGAGGTGATTAGAATGTCTTGTGATTTAAGAATTAAACCAATTCGCATTTGTACAGAATGCAGACCATGATGAATGACTCCTTTGATTGACAGATTTAAATAGTTTTATATTTTTAAAGGACTTTATACTTGTTTGATTCAGTCAATATACTAGGTTGTTGAGCCACATGTTTTAATTCCATGATCAATGTGTCAAAAAGTGTTTTTGGAGTCAAAAGAGGAGCATTGCTAATGAGAAATGATGGGAGGCTGTCTCTAATTTTGAATTCAACAATTAATATCAATAAGAAATCAAATTCAAAATCCACGACTCCATTGTTTGTTAAATTGAATGAATTCATGTTATAGATGGTCCATGGGCCTTTTTTCCATAATGAATATAGTAATTAAGGATGAAGCAAAATTTAATTTCAAGGTTATTGCATGAAAAATAGTATTGGTAACAATAAGAGGAGCCTAATTTACATGAGGTGATTAGAATTTCTCGTGATTTAAGAATTAAACTATTTCACATTTGTACAAAATGCAAACCATTATGAATGACTCCTTTGATTGACGAATTTAAATAGATTTAGAGTTTTAATTGTCTTTATACTTGTTTGATTCAATCAATATACTAGGTTGTTTAGCCACATGTGTTAATTTCATGATCAATGTGTTAAAAAGTGTTTTTGGAGTCAAAAGAGGTGCATTAATAATGACAAATGATGGAAGGCATTCTCTAATTTTCAATTCAACAATTTATAACAATAAGAAATGAAAACCATGATGAATGACTCCTTTGATTGATGGATTTAAATAGATTTAGTGTTTTAAATGGTCTTTATACTTGTTTGATTTAATCAATATACTAGGTTATATAGCCAAATGCGTTAATTTCATGCTAATGAGACATGATAGATGGCAGTATCTAATTTTGAATTCAACAATTAATATTGATAAGAAGAGAAATTGAAGATCAAGGACTCCATTGTTTGTTAAATTGAATGAAGTCAGGTTATAGATGGTCCATGGGAATTTCATTCATAACAAAATAGTCATTAATGATGAAGCAAAATTTTATTTCAAGGTTTTTGCATGAAAAACAGTCCAGGTAACAACTAGAGGAGCCTAATACACCTGAGGTGATTAGAATGTCTCGTGATTTAAGAATTAAACCTGTTCACATTTGTACGGAATGCAAACCATGATGAATGACTCCTTTGATTGACGGATTTAAATAGATTTAGAGTTTTAATGGTCTTTATACTAGTTTGATTTAATCAATATACTAGGATGTTTAGCCACATGTGTTAATTTCATGATCAATGTGTCAAAAAGTCTGTTTGGAGTCAAAAGAGGAGCATTACTAATGGGAAATGATGGGAGGTTGTCTCTACTTTTGAATTCAACAATTAATATCAATAAGAAATGAAATTCAAGATCAAGGACTCCATTGTTAGTTACATTGAATGAAGTCATGTTATAGACAGCCCATGGGCATTTTTTTTCATAACAAAATAGTCATTAATGATGAACCAAAATTTTATTTCAAGGTTATTGCATGAAAAATAGTCCAGGTAACAACTAGAGGAGCCTAATTCACATTAGGTGATTAGAATGTCTCATCATTTAAGAATTAAACCTTGTCACATTTGTACGGAATGCAAACCATGATGAATGACTCCTTTGATTGACGGATTTAAATAGATTTAGTATTTTAATGGTCTTTATACTTGTTTGATTTAAATCAATATACTAGGTTGTTTAGCCACATGTGTTAATTTCATGATCAATGTGTCAAAAAGTGTGTTTTGGAGTCAAAAGAGGAGCATTGCTAATGAGAAATGATGGGAGGCTGTTTCTAATTTTGAATTCAACAATTAATATCAATAAGAAATGAAATTCAAGATCCAAGACTCCATTCTTTGTTAAATCGAATGAATTCATGTTATAGATGGTCCATGGGCATTTGTTCCATAATGAATATAGTCATTAAGGATGAAGCAAAATTTAATTTCAAGGTTATTGCATGAAAAATAGTCCAGGTAACAACAAGAGGAGCATAATTCACATGAGGTGATTAGAATGTCTCATGATTTAAGAATTAAACTTGTTGACAATTGTACAGAATGCAAACCATGATGAATGACTCCTTTGATTGAGGGATTTAAATAGATTTAGTGTTTTAATGGTCTTTATACTTGTTTGATTTAATCAATATACTAGGTTGTATAGCCACATGTGTTTAATTTCATGATAAATGTGTCAAAAAGTGTTTTTGGAGTCAGAACTGAGCATTGCTAATGAGACATGATAGTAGGCAGTCTCTAATTTTGAATTCAACAATTAAAATTGATAAGAAGAGAAATTGAAGATCAAGGACTCCATTGTTTGTGAAATTGAATGAAGTCATGTTATAGATGGTCCATGGGCATTTCTTTCATAACAAAATAGTCATTAATGATGAAGCAAAATTTTATTTCAAGGTTATTGCATGAAAAACAGTTCAGGTAACAACTAGAGGAGCCTAATTCACCTGAGGTGATTAGAATGTCTTGTGATTTAAGAATTAAACCTGTTCACATTTGTACGGAATGCAAACCATGATGAATGACTCCTTTGATTGACGGATTTAAATAGATTTAGAGTTTTAATGGCCTTTATACTACTTTGATTTAATCAATTTACTAGGTTGTTTAGCCACATATGTTAATTTCATGATCAATGTGTCAAAAAGTGTGTTTGGAGTCAAAAGAGGAGCATTGCTAATGGGAAATGATGGGAGGTTGCCTCTAATTTTGAATTCAACAATTAATATCAATAAGAAATGAAATTCAAGATCAAGGACTCCATTGTTAGTTACATTGAATGAAGTCATGTTATAGACAGTCCATGGGCATTTTGTTTCATAACAAAATAGTCATTAATGATGAAGCAAAATTTTATTTCAAGGTTATTGCATGAAAAATAGTCCAATTAACAACTAGAGGAGCCTAATTCACATGAGGTGATTAGAATGTCTCCTGATTTAAGAATTAAACCTCGTGACATTTGTACGGAATGCAAACCATGGTGAATGACTCCTTTTATTGACGGATTTTAAATAGATTTAGTGTTTTAATGGTCTTTATACTTGTTTTGATTGAATCAATATACTAGGTTGTTTAGCCACATGTGTTAATTTCATGATCAATGTGTCAAAAAGTGTGTTTTGGAGTCAAAAGAAGAGCATTGCTAATGAGAAATGATGGGAGGTTGTCTCTAATTTTGAATTCAAAAATTAATATCAATAAGAAATGAAATTCAAGATCAAGGACTCCATTGCTTGTTAAATTGATTGAATTCATGTTATAAATGGTCCATGGGCATTTTTTTCATAAAAAAATATCCATTAATGATGAAGCAAAACTTTATTTCAAGGTTATTGCATGAAAAATAGTCCTCGTAACAATAAGAGGAGCCTAATTTACATGAGGTGATTGCAATGTCTCGTGATTTTAGAAATTAAACCTGTTCACATTTTTGTACGGAATGCAATGCATGATGAATGACTCTTTTGATTGGCGGATTTAAATCGATTTAGTGTTTTAATTGTCTTTATACTTGTTCGATTCAATCAATATACTAGGTTGTTTAGCCACATGTGTTAATTTCATGATCAATGTGTCAAAAAGTGTGTTTGGAGTCAAAAAAGGAGCATTGCAAATGAGAAATGATGGGAGGCAGTCTCTAATTTTCAATTCAACAATTAATATGAATAAGAAATGAAATTCAAGATAGATGGTCCCATGGGCATTTTTTTTCATAACAAATATAGTCATTAAAGATGAAGCAAAAGTTAATTTCAAGGTTATTGCATGAAAAATAGTATTGGTAAAAATAAGAGGAGCCTAATTTACATGAGTAGATAAGAATGTCTCATGATTTAAGAATTAAACCTGTTCACATTTGTACGAATTGCAAACCATGATGAATGACTCCTTTGATTGGCGGACTAAAATAGATTTAGAGTCTTAATGGCCTTAATACTTGTTTGATTCAATCAATATACAAGGTTGTTTAGCCACATGTGTTAATTTCATGATCAAAGTGTCAAAAACTGTTTTTGGAGTCAAAAGAGGAGCATTAATAATGAGAAATGATGGGAGGCATTCTTTAATTTTCAATTCAACAATTTATAACAATAAGAATTGAAATTCAAGATCAAGCATAACATTGTTTAATAAATTGAATGAATTCATGTTATAGATGGTCCATGGGCATTTTTTTCATAACAAAATAGTCATTAATGATGAAGCAAAATTTTATTTCAATGTTATTGCATGAAAAATAGTCCAGGTAACAATAAGAGGAGCCTAATTCACATGAGGTGATTAGAATGTCTCATGATTTAAGAATTTAAACTTGTTCACATTTGTACGGAACGCAAACCATGATGAATGACTCCTTTGATTGATGGATTTAAATAGATTTAGTGTTTTAATGGTCTTTATAACTATTTGATTTAATCAATATACTAGGTTGTTTAGCCACATGTGTTAATTTCATGATAAATGTGTCAAAAAGTGTTTTTGGAGTCAGAATTGAGCATTGCTAATGAGACATGATGGAAGGCAGTCTTTAATTTTGAATTCAACAATTAATATTGATAAGAAGAGAAATTGAAGATCAAGGACTATATTGTTTGTTAAATTCAATGAAGTCATGTTATAAATGGTCCATGGGCATTTTTTTCATAACAAAATATAGTCATTAAAAATGAAGCAAAAGTTAATTTTCAAGGTTATTGCATGAAAAATAGTCCTGCTAACGATAAGAGGAGCCTAATTTACATGAGGAGATTAGAATGTCTCTCGTGATTTAAGAATTAAACACTGTTTACATTTGTACGAAATGCAAACATGATGAATGACTCCTTTGATTGACGGATTTAAATAGATTTAGAGTTTTTAATGGTCTTTATACTAGTTTGATTTAATCAATATACTAGGTTGTTTAGCCACATGTGTTAATTTCATGATCAATGTGTCAAAAAAGTGTGTTTGAAGTCAAAAGAGGAGCATTGCTATTGGGAAATGATGGGAGGTTGTCTCTAATTTTGAATTCAACAATTAATATATCAATAAGAAATGAAATTCAACATCAAGGACTCCATTGTTAGTTACATTGAATGAAGTCATGTTATAGACAGTCCATGGGCATTTTTTTCATAAACAAAATAGTCATTAATGATGAAGCAAAATTTTTATTCCAGGGTTATTGCATGAAAAATAGTCCTGGTAATCAATAAGAGGAGCCTAATCTGCATGAGGGAGATTAGAATGTCTCGTTATTTAAGAATTAAAACCTGTTCACATTTGTACGGAATGCAAACCATGATGAATGACTCCTTTTGATTGACGGATTTTAAATAAATTCAGAGTTTTTAATGGTCTTTATACTTGTTTGATTCTAATCAATATACTAGGTTGTTTAGCCACATTTGTTAATTTCATGATCAATGTGTTTAAAAAGTGTGTTTGGAGTCAAAAGAGGAGCATTGCAAATGAGAAATGATGGGAGGCTGTCTCTAATTTTGAATTCAACAATTAATATCAATAAGAAATGAAATTCAAGATCAAGGACTCCATTGTTAGTTACATTGAATGAAGTCATGTTATAGACAGTCCCATGGGCATTTTTTTTTCATAACAAAATAGTCATTAATGATGAAGCAAAATTTTATTCCCAGGGTTATTGCATGAAAAATAGTCCTGGTATCAATAAGAGGGAGCCTAATCTGCATGAGGAGATTAGAATGTCTCGTTATTTAAGAATTAAACCTGTTCACCTATTTGTACGGGAAATGCAAACCAATGATGAATGACTCCTTTGATTGACGGATTTAAATAAATTTAGAGTTTTAATGGTCTTTATACTTGTTTGATTTAATCAATATACTAGGTTGTTTAGCCACATTTGTTAAATTCATGATCAATGTGTCAAAAAAGTGTTTTGGAGTCAAAAGAGGAGCATTTGCAAATGAAGAAATGATGGGAGGCTGTCTCTAATTTTGAATTCAACGATTTAATATCAATAAGAAATGAAATTCAAGATCAAGGACTCCATTGTCTGTTAAATTGAATCAATTCATGTTATAGATGGTCCATGGGCATTTTTTTCATAACAAATATACTCATTAAAGATGAAGCAAAAGTTAATTTCAAGGTTATTGTATGAAAAATAGTATTGGTAACAATAAGAGGAGCCTAATTTACATGAGGAGATAAGAATGTCTCGTGATTTAAGAATTAAACCTATTCACATTTGTACGAAATGCAAACCATGATGAATGACTCCTTTGATTGACGAATTTAAAAAGATTTAGAGTTTTAAATTGTGTCTTTATACTTGTTTGATTCAATCAATATATAGGTTGTTTTAGCCACATGTGTTAATTTCATGATCAATGTGTTAAAAAGTGTGTTTTTGGAGTCAAAAGAGAGTGCATTAATAATGACAAATGATGGAAGGCATTCTCTAATTTTCAATTCAACAATTTATAACAATAAGAAATGAAAAACCATGATGAATGACTCCTTTGATTGATGGATTTAAATAGATTTAGTGTTTTAATGGTCTTTATACTTGTTTGATTTAATCAATATACTAGGTTATAAGCCAAATGCGTAATTTCATGCTAATGAGACATGATAGATGGCAGTATCTAATTTTGAATTCAACAATTAATATTGATAAGAAGAGAGAATTGAAGATCAAGGACTCTATTGTTTGTTAAATTGAATGAAGTCAGGTTATAGATGGTCCATGGGTAATTTCATTCATAACAAAATAGTCATTAATGATGAAGCAAAATTTTATTTTCAAGGTTATTTGCATGAAAAACAGTCCAGGTAACAACTAGAGGAGCCTAATACACCTGAGGTGATTAGAATGTCTCGTGATTTAAGAATTAAACCTGTTCACATTTGTACGGAATGCAAACCATGATGAATGACTCCTTTGATTGACGGATTTAAATAGATTTAGAGTTTTAATGGTTCTTTATACTAGTTTGATTTAATCAATATACTAGGATGTTTAGCCACATGTGTTAATTTTCATGATCAATGTGTCAAAAAGTCTGTTTGAGTCAAAAGAGGAGCATTGCTAATGAGAAATGATGGGAGGTTGTCTCTAATTTTGAATTCAACAATTAATATCAATAAGAAAATGAAATTCAAGATCAAGGACTCCATTGTTAGTTACATTGAATAAAAGTCATGTTATAGACAGCCCATGGGCATTTTTTTCATAACAAAATAGTCATTAATGATTGAACAAAATTTTATTTCAAGGTTATTGCATGAAAAATAGTCCAGGTAACAACTAGAGGAGCCTAATTCTACATGAGGTGATTAGAATGTCTCCGTGATTTAAGAATTAAACCTATTGAAAAAACAATTTCACATTTGTACGAAATGCAAACCATGATGAATGACTCCTTTGATTGACGGATTTAAATAGATTTAGGTATTTTAATGGTCTTTATACTTGTTTTGATTTAATCAATACTACTAGGTTGTTTAGCCAAATGTGTTAATTTCATGATCAATGTGTCAAAAAGTGTGTTTGGAGTCAAAAGAGGGAGCATTTGCTAATGAGAAATGGATGGGAGGGTGTTTCTAATTTTGAATTCAACCAATTAATATCAATAAGAAATGAAATTCATTGATCCAAGACTCCATTCTTTGTTAACTAATTTGAATTCAACAATTAATATTGATAAGAAGTGAAATTGAAGATCAAGGACTCCATTGTTTGTTAAATTGAATGAAGTCATGTCATAGATTGTCCATGGGCATTTCTTTCATAACAAAATAGTCATTAAGGATGAAGCAAAATTTTATTTCAAGGTTATTGCATGAAAAACAGTCAAGGTAACAACTAGAGGAGCCTAATTCACCTGAGGTGATTAGAATGTCTCGTGATTTAAGAATTAAACCTGTTCACATTTGTACGGAATGCAAACCATGATGAATGACTCCTTTGATTGATGGATTTAAATAGATTTAGAGTTTTAATGGCCTTTATAATAGTTTGATTTAATCAATATACTAGGTTGTTTAGCCACATGTGTTAATTTCATGATCAATGTGTCAAAAAGTGTGTTTGGAGTCAAAAGAGGAGCATTGCTAATGAGAAATGATGGGAGGTTGTCTTTAATTTTGAATTGAACAATTAATATCAATAAGAAATGAAATTCAAGATCAAGAACTCCATTGTTAGTTACATTGAATGAAGTCATGTTATTAGACAGTCCATGGGC
>JBAPLH010001333.1:0-29316 GCA_037897445.1 Ceriops zippeliana | reverse complement strand
AAGTCATTAAGGAAGAAGCAAAAGTGATTCAATCATTATGGTAGGTTGTTTAGCCACACGTGTTAATTTCAATGATCAATCTTTCAAAAAGTGTGTTTGGAGTCAAAAGAGGAGCATTGCTAAAGATAAATGGTGGGAGGCACTCTCTTATTTTGAATTCAACAATTAATATCATTAAGAAATGAAATTCAAGATCAAGCACTCCATTGTTTGTTAAATTGAATGAATTCATGTGATAGATAGTCCATGGGCATTTTCTTCATAATGAGTATAGTCATTAAGGAAGAAGCAAAATGTAATTTGAAAGTTATTGCATGAAAAATATTCTTGGTAAGAATAAGAGGAGCTTAATTCACAGGAGGTGAATAGAATGTCTTATTATTTCATAATTGAACCAGTTCACATTTGTGCGGAATGCAAACCATGATGAATGACTCCTTTGACTAACGAATTTAAATGGATTTAGAGTTTTAATGGTGTTTCTACTTTTTTGATTCAATCAATATGGTAGGTTGTTTAGCCACACGTGTTAAATTCATGATCACTTTGTCAAAAACTGTGTTTGGATTCAAAAGAGGAGCATTGCTAGAGAGAAATGGTGGGAGGCACTCTCTTATTTTGAATTCAACAATTAATATCAATAAGAAATGAAATTCAAGATGAAGCACTCCATTGTTTGTTAAATTGAATGAATTCATGTGATAGATGGTCCAAGGGCATTTTTTTCATAATGAGTATAGTCATTAAGCAAGAAGCAAAAGGTAATTTGAAAGTTATTGCATGAAAAATAGTATTCGTAATAATAAGAGGAGCCACACGTGTGATTCAATCATTTTGGTAGGTTGTTTAGCCACACGTGTTAATTTCATGATCAATGTTTCAAAAAAGTGTGTTTGGAGTCAAAAGAGGAGCATTACTAAAGATAAATGGTGGGAGGCACTCTCTTATTTTGAATTCAACAATTAATATCATTAAGAAATGAAATTCAAGATCAAGCACTCCATTGTTTGTTAAATTGAATGAATTCATGTGATAGATAGTCCATGGGCATTTTCTTCATAATGAGTATAGTCATTAAGGAAGAAGCAAAATGTAATTTGAAAGTTATTGCGTGAAAAATAGTCTTCGTAACAATAAGAGGAGCCATACGTGTGATTCAATCATTATGGTAGGTTGTTTAGCCACACGTGTTAATTTCATGATCAATGTTTCAAAAAGTGTGTTTGGAGTAAAAAGAGGAGCATTGCTAAAGAGAAATGGTGGGAGGCACTCTCTTATTTTGAATTCAACAATTAATATCATTAAGAAATGAAATTCAAGATCAAGCACTCCATTGTTTGTTAAATTGAATGAATTCATGTGATAGATAGTCCATGGTCATTTTCTTGATAATGAGTATAGTCATTAAGGAAGAAGCAAAATGTAATTTGAAAGTTATTGCATGAAAAAAATTCTTGGTAAGAATAAGAGGAGCTTAATTCACAGGAGGTGAATGGAATGTCTTATTATTTCAGAATTGAACCAGTTCACATTTGTGCGGAATGCAAACTATGATGAATGACTCCTTTGACTAACGAATTTAAATGGATTTATAGTTTTAATGGTGTTTCTACTTTTTTGATTCAATCGATATGGTAGGTTGTTTAGCCACACGTGTTAAATTCATGATCACTTTGTCAAAAACTGTGTTTGGATTCAAAAGAAGAGCATTGCTAGAGAGAAATGGTGGGAGGCACTCTGTTATTTTGAATTCAACAATTAATATCAATAAGAAATGAAATTCAAGATGAAGCACTCCATTGTTTGTTAAATTGAATGAATTCATGTGATAGATGGTCCAAGGGCATTTTTTTCATAATGAGTATAGTCATTAAGCAAGAAGCAAAAGGTAATTTGAAAGTTATTGCATGAAAAATAGTATTCGTAATAATAAGAGGAGCCACACGTGTGATTCAATCATTTTGGTAGGTTGTTTAGCCACACGTGTTAATTTCATGATCAATGTTTCAAAAAGTGTGTTTGGAGTCAAAAGAGGAGCATTACTAAAGATAAATGGTGGGAGGCACTCTCTTATTTTGAATTCAACAATTAATATCATTAAGAAATGAAATTCAAGATCAAGCACTCCATTGTTTGTTAAATTGAATGAGTTCATGTGATAGATAGTCCATGGGCATTTTCTTCATAATGAGTATAGTCATTAAGGAAGAAGCAAAATGTAATTTGAAAGTTATTGCATGAAAAATAGTCTTCATAACAATAAGAGGAGCCACACGTGTGATTCAATCATTATGGTAGGTTGTTTTGCCACACGTGTTAATTTCATGATCAATGTTTCAAAAAGTTTGTTTGGACTCAAAAGAGGAGCATTGCTAAAGAGAAATGGTGGGAGGCACTCTCTTATTTTGAATTCAACAATTAATATCATTAAGAAATGAAATTCAAGATCAAGCACTCCATTGTTTGTTAAATTGAATGAATTCATGTGATAGATAGTCCATGGGCATTTTCTTCATAATGAGTATAGTCATTAAGGAAGAAGCAAAATGTAATTTGAAAGTTATTGCATGAAAAATAGTCTTGGTAACAATAAGAGAAGCTTAATTCACATGACGTGAATAGAATGTCTTATTATTTCAGAATTAAACCAGTTCACATTTGTACGGAATGCAAACCATGATGAATGACTCCTTTTACTAACGGATTTAAATAGATTTAGAGTTTTAATGGTGTTTCTACCTTTTTGATTCAATCAATATGGTAGGTTGTTTAGCCACACGTGTTAATTTCATGATCACTGTGTCAAAAAGTGTGTTTGGAGTCAAAAGAGGAGCATTGCTAAGGAGAAATAGTGGGAGGCATTCTCTTATTTTGAATTCAACAATTAATATCAATAAGAAATGAAATTCAAGATGAACCACTCCAATGTTTGTTAAATTGAATGAATTCATGTGATAGATAGTCCATGGGCGTTTTCTTCATAATGAGTATAGTCATTAAGGAAGAAGCAAAATGTAATTTGAAAGTTATTGCATGAAAAATATTCTTGGTAAGCATAAGAGGAGCTTAATTCACAGGAGGTGAATAGAATGTCTTATTATTTTAGAATTGCACTAGTTCACATTTGCGCGGAATGCAAACCATGATGAATGACTCCTTTGACTAACGGATTTAAATGGATTTAGAGTTTTAATGGTGTTTCTACTTTTTTGATTCAATCAATATGGTAGGTTGTTTAGCCACACGTGTTAATTTCATGATCACTGTGTCAAAAAGTGTGTTTGGAGTTAAAAGAGGAGCATTGCTAAAGAGAAATGGTGGGAGGCACTCTCTTATTTTGAATTCAACAATTAATATCAATAAGAAATGAAATTCAAGATGAAGCACTCCATTGTTTGTTAAATTGAATGAATTCATGTGATAGATGGTCCAAGGGCATTTTTTTCATAATGAGTATAGTCATTAAGCAAGAAGCAAAAGGTAATTTGAAAGTTATTGCATGAAAAATAGTATTCGTAATAATAAGAGGAGCCACACGTGTGATTCAATCATTTTGGTAGGTTGTTTAGCCACACGTGTTAATTTCATGATCAATGTTTCAAAAAGTGTGTTTGGAGTCAAAAGAGGAGCATTACTAAAGATAAATGGTGGGAGGCACTCTCTTATTTTGAATTCAACAATTAATATCATTAAGAAATGAAATTCAAGATCAAGCACTCCATTGTTTGTTAAATTGAATGAATTCATGTGATAGATAGTCCATGGGCATTTTCTTCATAATGAGTATAGTCATTAAGGAAGAAGCAAAATGTAATTTGAAAGTTATTGCATGAAAAATAGTCTTGGTAAGAATAAGAGGAGCTTAATTCACAGGAGGTGAATGGAATGTCTTACTATTTCAGAATTGAACCAGTTCACATTTGTGCGGAATGCAAACCATGATGAATGACTCCTTTGACTAACGGATTTAAATGGATTTAGAGTTTTAATGGTGTTTCTACTTTTTTGATTCAATCAATATGGTAGGTTGTTTAGCCACAAGTGTTAATTTCATGATCAATGTGTCAAAAACTGTGTTTGGAGTCAAAAGAGGAGCATTGCTAAAGAGAAATGGTGGGAGGCACTCTCTTATTTTGAATTCAACAATTAATATCAATAAGAAATGAAATTCAAGATGAAGCACTCCATTGTTTGTTAAATTGAATGAATTCATGTGATAGATGGTCCAAGGGCATTTTTTTCATAATTAGAATAGTCATTAAGGAAGAAGCAAAATGTAATTTGAAAGTTATTGCATGAAAAATAGTCTTCGTAAGAATAAGAGGAGCCACACATGTGATTCAATCATTATGGTACGTTGTTTAGCCACAAGTGTTAATTTCATGATCAATGTTTCAAAAAGTGTGTTTGGAGTCAAAAGAGGAGCATTGCTAAAGATAAATGGTGGGAGGCACTCTCTTATTTTGAATTCAACAATTAATATCATTAAGAAATGAAATTCAAGATCAAGCACTCCATTGTTTGTTAAATTGAATGAATTCATGTGATAGATACTCCATGGGCATTTTCTTCATAATGGGTATATTCATTAAGGAAGAAGCAAAATGTAATTTGAAAGTTATTGCATGAAAAATATTCTTGGTAAGAATAAAAGCAGCTTAATTCACAGGAGGTGAATAGAATGTCTTATTATTTCATAATTGAACCAGTTCACAATTGTGCGGAATGCAAACCATGATGAATGACTCCTTTGACTAACGGATTTAAATGGGTTTAGAGTTTTAATGGTGTTTCTACTTTTTTGATTCAATCAATATGGTAGGTTGTGTAGCTACACGTGTTAATTTCATGATCACTGTGTCAAAAAGTGTGTTTGGAGTCAAAAGAGGAGCATTGCTAAAGATAAATGGTGGGAGGCACTCTCTTATTTTGAATTCAACAATTGATATCAATTAGAAATGAAATTCAAGATGAAGCACTCCATTGTTTGTTAAATTGAATGAATTCATGTGATAGATAGTCCATGGGCGTTTTCTTTCATATAATGAGTATAGTCATTAAGGAAGAAGCAAAATCTAATTTGAAAGTTATTGCATGAAAAATATTCTTGGTAAGAATAAGAGGAGCTTAATTCACAGGAGGTGAATAGAATGTCTTATTATTTCAGAATTGCACCAGTTCACATTTGTGCGGAATGGAAACCATGATGAATGACTCCTTTGACTAACGGATTTAAATGGATTTAGAGTTTTAATGGTGTTTCTACTTTTTTGATTCAATCAATATGGTACATTGTTTAGCCACAAGTGTTAATTTCATGATCACTGTGTCAAAAACTGTGTTTGGAGTCAAAAGAGGAGCATTGCTAAAGAGAAATGGTGGGAGGCACTCTCTTATTTTGAATTCAACAATTAATATCAATAAGAAATGAAATTCAAGATGAAGCACTCCATTGTTTGTTAAATTGAATGAATTCATGTGATAGATGGTCCAAGGGCATTTTTTTCATAATTAGAATATTCATTAAGGAAGAAGCAAAATGTAATTTGAATGTTATTGCATGAAAAATAATCTTCGTAACAATAAGAGGAGCCACACATGTGATTCAATCATTATGGTAGGTTGTTTAGCCACACGTGTTAATTTCATTATCACTGTGTCAAAAAGTGTGTTTGGAGTCAAAAGAGGAGCATTGCTAAAGAGAAATGGTGGGAGGCACTCTCTTATTTTGAATTCAATAATTAATATCAATAAGAAATGAAATTCAAGATGAACCACTCCAACGTTTGTTAAATTGAATGAATTCATGTGATAGATAGTCCATGGGCATTTTCTTCATAATGAGTATAGTCATTAAGGAAGAAGCAAAATGTAATTTGAAAGTTATTGCATGAAAAATAGTCTTCGTAACAATAAGAGGAGCCACACGTGTGATTCAATCATTATGGTAGGTTGTTTAGCCACACGTGTTAATTTCATGATCAATGTTTCAAAAAGTGTGTTTGGAGTCAAAAGAGGAGCATTGCTAAAGATAACTGGTGGGAGGCACTCTCTTATTTTGAATTCAACAATTAATATCATTAAGAAATGAAATTCAAGATGAAGCACTCCATTGTTTGTTAAATTGAATGAATTGATGTGATAGATAGTCCAAGGGCATTTTCTTCATAATGAGTATAGTCATTAAGGAAGAAGCAAAATGTAATTTGAAAGTTATTGCATGAAAAATATTCTTGGTAAGAATAAGAGGAGCTTAATTCACAGGAGGTGAATAGAATGTCTTATTATTTCAGAATTGCACCAGTTCACATTTGTGCGGAATGCAAACCATGATGAATGACTCCTTTGACTAACGGATTTAAATGGGTTTAGAGTTTTAATGGTGTTTCTACTTTTTTGATTCAATCAATATGGTAGGTTGTGTAGCCACACGTGTGAATTTCATGATCACTGTGTCAAAAATTGTGTTTGGAGTCAAAAGAGGAGCATTGCTAAAGATAAATGGTGGGAGGCACTCTCTTATTTTGAATTCAACAATTGATATCAATTAGAAATGAAATTCAAGATGAAGCACTCCATTGTTTGTTAAATTGAATGAATTCATGTGATAGATAGTCCATGGGCGTTTTCTTCATAATGAGTACAGTCATTAAGGAAGAAGCAAAATGTAATTTGAAAGATATTGCATGAAAAATATTCTTGGTAAGAATAAGAGGAGCTTAATTCACAAGAGGTGAATGGAATGTCTTACTATTTCAGAATTGAACTAGTTCACATTTGTGCGGAATGCAAACCATGATGAATGACTCCTTTGACTAACGGATTTAAATGGATTTAGAGTTTTAATGGTGTTTCTACTTTTTTGATTCAATCAATATGGTAGGTTGTTTAGCCACACGTGTTAATTTCATGATCACTGTGTCAAAAACTGTGTTTGGAGTCAAAAGAGGAGCATTGCTAAAGAGAAATGGTGGGAGGCACTCTCTTATTTTGAATTCAACAATTAATATCAATAAGAAATGAAATTCAAGATGAAACACTCCATTGTTTGTTAAATTGAATGAATTCATGTGATAGATGGTCCGAGGGCATTTTTTTCATAATGAGTATAGTCATTAAGGAAGAAGCAAAATGTAATTTGAAAGTTATTGCATGAAAAATAGTCTTCGTAACAATAAGAGGAGCCACACGTGTGATTCAATCATTATGGTAGGTTGTTTAGCCACACGTGTTAATTTCATGATCAATGTTTCAAAAAGTGTGTTTGGACTCAAAAGAGGAGCATTGCTAAAGATAAATGGTGGGAGGCACTCTCTTATTTTGAATTCAACAATTAATATCATTAAGAAATGAAATTCAAGATCACGCACTCCATTGTTTGTTAAATTGAATGAATTCATGTGATAGATAGTCCATGGGCATTTTCTTCATAATGAGTATAGTCATTAAAGAAGAAGCAAAATGTAATTTGAAAGTTATTGCATGAAAAATAGTCTTCGTAACAATAAGAGAAGCTTAATTCACATGACGTGAATAGAATGTCTTATTATTTCAGAATTAAACCAGTTCACATTTGTACGGAATGCAAACCATGATGAATGACTCCTTTGACTAACGGATTTAAATAGATTTAGAGTTTTAATGGTGTTTCTACCTTTTTGATTCAATCAATATGGTAGGTTGTTTAGCTACACGTGTTAATTTCATGATCACTGTGTCAAAAAGTGTGTTTGGAGTCAAAAGAGGAGCATTGCTAAAGAGAAATAGTGGGAGGCACTCTCTTATTTTGAATTCAACAATTAATATCAATAAGAAATGAAATTCAAGATGAACCACTCCAATGTTTGTTAAATTGAATGAATTCATGTGATAGATAGTCCATTGGCATTTTCTTCATAATGAGTATAGTCATTAAGGAAGAAGCAAAACGTAATTTGAAAGTTATTGCATGAAAAATATTCTTGGTAAGAATAAGAGGAGCTTAATTCACAGGAGGTGAATAGAATGTCTTATTATTTCAGAATTGCACCAGTTCACATTTGTGCGGAATGCAAACCATGATGAATGACTCCTTTGACTAACGGATTTAAATGGATTTAGAGTTTTAATGGTGTTTCTCCTTTTTTTTGATTCAATCAATCAATATGGTAGGTTGTTTAGCCACACACGTGTTAATTTCATGATCACTGTGTCAAAAAAGTGTGTGTTTGGATTCAAAGGAGGAGCATTGCTAAAGAGAAATGGTGGGAGGCACTCTCTTATTTTTGAATTCAACAATTAATATCAATAAGAAATGAAATTCAAGATGAAACACTCCATTGTTTGTTAAATTGAATGAATTCATGTGATAGATGGTCCAAGTGCATTTTTTTCATAATGAGTATAGTCATTAAGGAAGAAGCAAAATGTAATTTGAAAGTTATTGCATGAAAAATAGTCTTCGTAAACAATAAGAGGAGCCACACGTGTGATTCAATCATTATGGTAGGTTGTTTAGCCCACACGTGTTAATTTCATGATCAATGTTTCAAAAAAGTGTGTTTGGAGTCAAAAGAGGAGCATTGCTAAAGATAAAAGGTGGGAGGCACTCTCTTATTTTGAATTCAACAATTAATATCATTAAGAAATGAAATTCAAGATTAAGCACTCCATTGTTTGTTAAATTGAATGAATTGATGTGATAGATACTCCATGGGCATTTTCTTCATAATGAGTATAGTCATTAAGGAAGAAGCAAAATGTAATTTGAAAGTTATTGCATGAAAAAATATTCTTGGTAAGAATAAGAGGAGCTTAATTCACAGGAGGTGAATAGAATGTCTTATTATTTCAGAATTGCACCAGTTCACATTTGTGCGGAATGCAAACCATGATGAATGACTCCTTTTACTAACGGATTTAAATGGGTTTAGAGTTTTAATGGTGTTTCTACTTTTTTGATTCAATCAATATGGTAGGTTGTGTAGCCACACGTGTTAATTTCATGATCACTGTGTCAAAAAGTGTGTTTGGAGTCAAAAGAGGAGCATTGCTAAAGATAAATGGTGGGAGGCACTCTCTTATTTTGAATTCAACAATTGATATCAATTAGAAATAAAATTCAAGATGAAGCACCCCATTGTTTGTTAAATTGAATGAATTCATGCGATAGATAGTCCATGGGCGTTTTCTTCATAATGAGTATAGTCATTAAGGAAGAAGCAAAATGTAATTTGAAAGTTATTGCATGAAAAATATTCTTGGTAAGAATAAGAGGAGCTTAATTCACAGGAGGTGAATAGAATGTCTTATTATTTCATAATTGAACCAGTTCACATTTGTGCGGAATGCAAACCATGATGAATGACTCCTTTGACTAACGGATTTAAATGGATTTAGAGTTTTAATGGTGTTTCTACTTTTTTGATTCAATCAATATGGTAGGTTGTTTAGCCACACGTGTTAAATTCATGATCAGTATGTCAAAAACTGTGTTTGGATTCAAAAGAGGAGCATTGCTAGAGAGAAATGGTGGGAGGCACTCTCTTATTTTGAATTCAACAATTAATATCAATAAGAAATGAAATTCAAGATGAAACACTCCATTGTTTGTTAAATTGAATGAATTCATGTGATAGATGGTCCGAGGGCATTTTTTTCATAATGAGTATAGTCATTAAGGAAGAAGCAAAATGTAATTTGAAAGTTATTGCATGAAAAATAGTCTTCGTAACAATAAGAGGAGCCACACGTGTGATTCAATCATTATGGTAGGTTGTTTAGCCACACGTGTTAATTTCATGATCAATGTTTCAAAAAGTGTGTTTGGACTCAAAAGAGGAGCATTGCTAAAGATAAATGGTGGGAGGCACTCTCTCTATTTTTTGAATTCAACAATTAATATCATTAAGAAATGAAATTCAAGATCAAGCACTCCATTGTTTGTTAAATTGAATGAATTCATGTGATAGATAGTCCATGGGCATTTTCTTCATAATGAGTATAGTCATTAAAGAAGAAGCAAAATGTAATTTGAAAGTTATTGCATGAAAAATAGTCTTCGTAACAATAAGAGAAGCTTAATTCACATGACGTGAATAGAATGTCTTATTATTTCAGAATTAAACCAGTTCACATTTGTACGGAATGCAAACCATGATGAATGACTCCTTTGACTAACGGATTTAAATAGATTTAGAGTTTTAATGGTGTTTCTACCTTTTTGATTCAATCAATATGGTAGGTTGTTTAGCTACACGTGTTAATTTCATGATCACTGTGTCAAAAAGTGTGTTTGGAGTCAAAAGAGGAGCATTGCTAAAGAGAAATGGTGGGAGGCACTCTCTTATTTTGAATTCAACAATTAATATCAATAAGAAATGAAATTCAAGATGAAACACTCCATTGTTTGTTAAATTGAATGAATTCATGTGATAGATGGTCCAAGTGCATTTTTTTCATAATGAGTATAGTCATTAAGGAAGAAGCAAAATGTAATTTGAAAGTTATTGCATGAAAAATAGTCTTCGTAACAATAAGAGGAGCCACACGTGTGATTCAATCATTATGGTAGGTTGTTTAGCCACACGTGTTAATTTCATGATCAATGTTTCAAAAAGTGTGTTTGGAGTCAAAAGAGGAGCATTGCTAAAGATAAATGGTGGGAGGCACTCTCTTATTTTGAATTCAACAATTAATATCATTAAGAAATGAAATTCAAGATCAAGCACTCCATTGTTTGTTAAATTGAATGAATTCAGGTGATAGATACTCCATGGGCATTTTCTTCATAATGAGTATAGTCATTAAGGAAGAAGCAAAATGTAATTTGAAAGTTATTGCATGAAAAATATTCTTGGTAAGAATAAGAGGAGCTTAATTCACAGGAGGTGAATAGAATGTCTTATTATTTCATAATTGAACCAGTTCACATTTGTGCGGAATGCAAACCATGATGAATGACTCCTTTGACTAACGGATTTAAATGGATTTAGAGTTTTAATGGTGTTTCTACTTTTTTGATTCAATCAATATGGTAGGTTGTTTAGCCACACGTGTTAAATTCATGATCAGTATGTCAAAAACTGTGTTTGGATTCAAAAGAGGAGCATTGCTAGAGAGAAATGGTGGGAGGCACTCTTTTATTTTGAATTCAACATATAATATCAATAAGAAATGAAATTCAAGATGAAGCACTCCATTGTTTGTTAAATTGAATGAATTCATGTGATAGATGGTCCAAGGGCATTTTTTTCATAATGAGTATAGTCATTAAGCAAGAAGCAAAAGGTAATTTGAAAGTTATTGCATGAAAAATAGTATTCGTAATAATAAGAGGAGCAACACGTGTGATTCAATCATTATGGTAGGTTGTTTAGCCACACGTGTTAATTTCATGATCAATGTTTCAAAAAGTGTGTTTGGAGTCAAAAGAGGAGCATTACTAAAGATAAATGGTGGGAGGCACTCTCTTATTTTGAATTCAACAATTAATATCATTAAGAAATGAAATTCAAGATCAAGCACTCCATTGTTTGTTAAATTGAATGAATTCATGTGATTGATAGACCATGGGCATTTTCTTAATAATGAGTATAGTCATTAAGGAAGAAGCAAAATGTAATTTGAAAGTTATTGCGTGAAAAATAGTCTTCGTAACAATAAGAGGAGCCACACGTGTGATTCAATCATTATGGTAGGTTGTTTAGCCACACGTGTTAATTTCATGATCAATGTTTCAAAAAGTGTGTTTGGAGTAAAAAGAGGAGCATTGCTAAAGAGAAATGGTGGGAGGCACTCTCTTATTTTGAATTCAACAATTAATATCATTAAGAAATGAAATTCAAGATCAAGCACTCCATTGTTTGTTAAATTGAATGAATTCATGTGATAGATACTCCATGGTCATTTTCTTCATAATGAGTATAGTCATTAAGGAAGAAGCAAAATGTAATTTGAAAGTTATTGCATGAAAAAAATTCTTGGTAAGAATAAGAGGAGCTTAATTCACAGGAGGTGAATGGAATGTCTTATTATTTCAGAATTGAACCAGTTCACATTTGTGCGGAATGCAAACTATGATGAATAACTCCTTTAACTAACGAATTTAAATGGATTTATAGTTTTAATGGTGTTTCTACTTTTTTGATTCAATCAATATGGTAGGTTGTTTAGCCACACGTGTTAATTTCATGATCACTGTGTCAAAAACTGTGTTTGGAGTCAAAAGAGGAGCATTGCTAAAGAGAAATGGTGGGAGGCACTCTCTTATTTTGAATTCAACAATTAATATCAATAAGAAATGAAATTCAAGATGAAGCACTCCATTGTTTGTTAAATTGAATGAATTCATGTGATAGATAGTCCATGGGCATTTTTTTCATAATGAGTAAAGTCATTAAGGAAGAAGCAAAATGTAATTTGAAAGTTATTGCATGAAAAATAGTCTTCGTAACAATAAGAGGAGCCACACGCGTGATTCAATCATTATGGTAGGTTGTTTAGCCACACGTGTTAATTTCATGATCAATGTTTCAAAAAGTGTGTTTGGAGTCAAAAGAGGAGCATTGCTAAAGATAAATGGTGGGAGGCACTCTCTTATTTTGAATTCAACAATTAATATCATTAAGAAATGAAATTCAAGATCAAGCACTCCATTGTTTGTTAAATTGAATGAATTCATGTGATAGATACTCCATAGGCATTTTCTTCATAATGAGTATAGTCATTAAGGAAGAAGCAAAATGTAATTTGAAAGTTATTGCATGAAAAATATTCTTGGTAAGAATAAGAGGAGCTTAATTCACAGGAGGTGAATAGAATGTCTTATTATTTCATAATTGAAATAGTTCACATTTGTGCGGAATGCAAACCATGATGAATGACTCCTTTGACTAACGGATTTAAATGGATTTAGAGTTTTAATGGTGTTTCTACTTTTTTGATTCAATCAATATGGTAGGTTGTTTAGCCACACGTGTTAAATTCATGATCACTGTGTCAAAAACTGTGTTTGGAGTCAAAAGAGGAGCATTGCTAAAGAGAAATGGTGGGAGGCACTCTCTTATTTTGAATTCAACAATTAATATCAATAAGAAATGAAATTCAAGATGAACCACTCCAATGTTTGTTAAATTGAATGAATTCATGTGATAGATAGTCCATGGGCATTTTCTTCATAATGAGTAAAGTCATTAAGGAAGAAGCAAAATGTAATTTGAAAGTTATTGCATGAAAAATAGTCTTCGTAACAATAAGAGGAGCCACACGCGTGATTCAATCATTATGGTAGGTTGTTTAGCCACACGTGTTAATTTCATGATCAATGTTTCAAAAAGTGTGTTTGGAGTCAAAAGAGGAGCATTGCTAAAGATAAATGGTGGGAGGCACTCTCTTATTTTGAATTCAACAATTAATATCATTAAGAAATGAAATTCAAGATCAAGCACTCCATTGTTTGTTAAATTGAATGAATTCATGTGATAGATACTCCATGGGCATTTTCTTCATAATGAGTATAGTCATTAAGGAAGAAGCAAAATGTAATTTGAAAGTTATTGCATGAAAAATATTCTTGGTAAGAATAAGAGGAGCTTAATTCACAGGAGGTGAATAGAATGTCTTATTATTTCATAATTGAACCAGTTCACATTTGTGCGGAATGCAAACCATGATGAATGACTCCTTTGACTAACGGATTTAGAGTTTTAATGGTGTTTCTACTTTTTTGATTCAATCAATATGGTAGGTTGTTTAGCCACACGTGTTAAATTCATGATCACTTTGTCAAAAACTGTGTTTGGATTCAAAGGAGGAGCATTGCTAAAGAGAAATGGTGGGAGGCACTCTCTTATTTTGAATTCAACAATTAATATCAATAAGAAATGAAATTCAAGATGAACCACTCCAATGTTTGTTAAATTGAATGAATTCATGTGATAGATAGTCCATGGGCATTTTCTTCATAATGAGTATTGTCATTAAGGAAGAAGCAAAATGTAATTTGAAAGTTATTGCATGAAAAATAGTCTTCGTAACAATAAGAGGAGCCACACGCGTGATTCAATCATTATGGTAGGTTGTTTAGCCACACGTGTTAATTTCATGATCAATGTTTCAAAAAGTGTGTTTGGAGTCAAAAGAGGAGCATTGCTAAAGATAACTGGTGGGAGGCACTCTCTTATTTTGAATTCAACAATTAATATCATTAAGAAATGAAATTCAAGATCAAGCACTCCATTGTTTGTTAAATTGAATGAATTCATGTGATAGATAGTCCATGGGCATTTTCTTCATAATGAGTATAGTCATTAAGGAAGAAGCAAAATGTAATTTGAAAGTTATTGCATGAAAAATATTCTTGGTAAGAATAAGAGGAGCTTAATTCACAGGAGGTGAATAGAATGTCTTATTATTTCAGAATTGCACCAGTTCACATTTGTGCGGAATGCAAACCATGATGAATGACTCCTTTGACTAACGGATTTAAATGGATTTAGAGTTTTAATGGTGTTTCTCCTTTTTTGATTCAATCAATATGGTAGGTTGTTTAGCCACACGTGTTAATTTCATGATCACTGTGTCAAAAAGTGTGTTTGGATTCAAAGGAGGAGCATTGCTAAAGAGAAATGGTGGGAGGCACTCTCTTATTTTGAATTCAACAATTAATATCAATAAGAAATGAAATTCAAGATGAACCACTCCAATGTTTGTTAAATTGAATGAATTCATGTGATAGATAGTCCATGGGCATTTTCTTCATAATGAGTATTGTCATTAAGGAAGAAGCAAAATGTAATTTGAAAGTTATTGCATGAAAAATAGTCTTCGTAACAATAAGAGGAGCCACACGCGTGATTCAATCATTATGGTAGGTTGTTTAGCCACACGTGTTAATTTCATGATCAATGTTTCAAAAAGTGTGTTTGGAGTCAAAAGAGGAGCATTGCTAAAGATAACTGGTGGGAGGCACTCTCTTATTTTGAATTCAACAATTAATATCATGAAGAAATGAAATTCAAGATCAAGCACTCCATTGTTTGTTAAATTGAATGAATTCATGTGATAGATAGTCCATGGGCATTTTCTTCATAATGAGTATAGTCATTAAGGAAGAAGCAAAATGTAATTTGAAAGTTATTGCATGAAAAATATTCTTGGTAAGAATAAGAGGAGCTTAATTCACAGGAGGTGAATAGAATGTCTTATTATTTCAGATTTGAACCAGTTCACAATTGTGCGGAATGCAAACCATGATGAATGACTCCTTTGACTAACGGATTTAAATGGGTTTAGAGTTTTAATGGTGTTTCTACTTTTTTGATTCAATCAATATGGTAGGTTGTGTAGCCACACGTGTTAATGTCATGATCACTGTGTCAAAAAGTGTGTTTGGAGTCAAAAGAGGAGCATTGCTAAAGATAAATGGTGGTAGGCACTCTCTTATTTTGAATTCAACAATTGATATCAATTAGAAATGAAATTCAAGATGAAGCACTCCATTGTTTGTTAAATTGAATGAATTCATGTGATAGATAGTCCATGGGCGTTTTTTTTCATAATGAGTATAGACATTAAGGAAGAAGCAAAATGTAATTTGAAAGATATTGCATGAAAAATATTCTTGGTAAGAATAAGAGGAGCTTAATTAACAAGAGGTGAATGGAATGTCTTATTATTTCAGAATTGAACCAGTTCACATTTGTGCAGAATGCAAACTATGATGAATGACTCCTTTGACTAACGGATTTAAATGGAATTAGAGTTTTAATGGTGTTTCTACTTTTTTGATTCAATCAATATGGTAGGTTGTTTAGCCACACGTGTTAATTTCATGATCACTGTGTCAAAAACTGTGTTTGGAGTCAAAAGAGGAGCATTGCTAAAGAGAAATGGTGGGAGGCACTCTCTTATTTTGAATTCAACAATTAATATCAATAAGAAATGAAATTCAAGATGAACCACTCCAATGTTTGTTAAATTGAATGAATTCATGTGATAGATAGTCCATGGGCATTTTCTTCATAATGAGTAAAGTCATCAAGGAAGAAGCAAAATGTAATTTGAAAGTTATTGCATGAAAAATAGTCTTCGTAACAATAAGAGGAGCCACACGCGTGATTCAATCATTATGGTAGGTTGTTTAGCCACACGTGTTAATTTCATGATCAATGTTTCAAAAAGTGTGTTTGGAGTCAAAAGAGGAGCATTGCTAAAGATAAATGGTGGGAGGCACTCTCTTATTTTGAATTCAACAATTAATATCATTAAGAAATGAAATTCAAGATCAAGCACTCCATTGTTTGTTAAATTGAATGAATTCATGTGATAGATACTCCATGGGCATTTTCTTCATAATGAGTATAGTCATTAAGGAAGAAGCAAAAAATTAATTTGAAAGTTATTGCATGAAAAATATTCTTGGTAAGAATAAGAGGAGCTTAATTCACAGGAGGTGAATAGAATGTCTTATTATTTCATAATTGAACCAGTTCACATTTGTGCGGAATGCAAACCATGATGAATGACTCCTTTGACTAACGGATTTAAATGGATTTAGAGTTTTAATGGTGTTTCTACTTTTTTGATTCAATCAATATGATAGGTTGTTTAGCCACACGTGTTAAATTCATGATCACTTTGTCAAAAACTGTGTTTGGATTCAAAAGAGGAGCATTGCTAGAGAGAAATGGTGGGAGGCACTCTCTTATTTTGAATTCAACAATTAATATCAATAAGAAATGAAATTCAAGATGAAGCACTCCATTGTTTGTTAAATTGAATGAATTCATGTGATAGATGGTCCAAGGGCATTTTTTTCATAATGAGTATAGTCATTAAGCAAGAAGCAAAAGGTAATTTGAAAGTTATTGCATGAAAAAAATATTCTTTGAAGAATAAGAGGAGCTTAATTCACAGGAGGTGAATAGAATGTCTTATTATTTCAGATTTGAACCAGTTCACAATTGTGCGGAATGCAAACCATGATGAATGACTCCTTTGGCTAACGGATTTAAATGGGTTTAGAGTTTTAATGGTGTTTCTACTTTTTTGATTCAATCAATATGGTAGGTTGTGTAGCCACACGTGTTAATGTCATGATCACTGTGTCAAAAAGTGTGTTTGGAGTCAAAAGAGGAGCATTGCTAAAGATAAATGGTGGTAGGCACTCTCTTATTTTGAATTCAACAATTGATATCAATTAGAAATGAAATTCAGGATGAAGCACTCCATTGTTTGTTAAATTGAATGAATTCATGTGATAGATAGTCCATGGGCGTTTTTTTCATAATGAGTATAGTCATTAAGGAAGAAGCAAAATGTAATTTGAAAGATATTGCATGAAAAATATTCTTGGTAAGAATAAGAGGAGCTTAATTAACAAGAGAGGTGAATGGAATGTCTTATTATTTCAGAATTGAACCAGTTCACATTTGTGCGGAATGCAAACTATGATGAATGACTCCTTTGACTAACGGATTTAAATGGAATTAGAGTTTTAATGGTGTTTTCTACTTTTTTGATTCAATCAATATGGTAGGTTTGTTTAGCCACACGTGTTTAATTTCATGATCACTGTGTCAAAAACTGTGTTTGGAGTCAAAAGAGGAGCATTGCTAAAGAGAAATGGTGGGAGGCACTCTCTTATTTTGAATTTCAACAATTAATATCAATAAGAAATGAAATTCAAGATGAACCACTCCAATGTTTGTTAAATTGAATGAATTCATGTGATAGATAGTCCATGGGCATTTTCTTCATAATGAGTAAAGTCATTAAGGAAGAAGCAAAATGTAATTTGAAAGTTATTGCATGAAAAATAGTCTTCGTAACAATAAGAGGAGCCACACGCACGCATGATTCAATCATTATGGTAGGTTGTTTTTAGCCACACACGTGTTAATTTCATGATCAATGTTTCAAAAAGTGTGTTTGGAGTCAAAAGAGGAGCATTGCTAAAGATAAATGGTGGGAGGCACTCTCTTATTTTGAATTCAACAATTAATATCATTAAGAAATGAAATTCAAGATCAAGCACTCCATTGTTTGTTAAATTGAATGAATTCATGTGATAGATACTCCATGGGCATTTTCTTCATAATGAGTATAGTCATTAAGGAAGAAGCAAAATGTAATTTGAAAGTTATTGCATGAAAAATATTCTTGGTAAGAATAAGAGGAGCTTAATTCACAGGAGGTGAATAGAATGTCTTATTATTTCATAATTGAACCAGTTCACATTTTTGCGGAATGCAAACCATGATGAATGACTCCTTTGACTAACGGATTTAAATGGATTTGGAGTTTTAATGGTGTTTCTACTTTTTTGATTCAATCAATATGATAGGTTGTTTAGCCACACGTGTTAAATTCATGATCACTTTGTCAAAAACTGTGTTTGGATTCAAAAGAGGAGCATTGCTAGAGAGAAATGGTGGGAGGCACTCTCTTATTTTGAATTCAACAATTAATATCAATAAGAAATGAAATTCAAGATGAAGCACTCCATTGTTTGTTAAATTGAATGAATTCATGTGATAGATGGTCCAAGGGCATTTTTTTCATAATGAGTATAGTCAGTAAGCAAGAAGCAAAAGGTAATTTGAAAGTTATTGCATGAAAAATGTTCTTGGTAAGAATAAGAGGAGCTTAATTCACAGGAGGTGAATAGAATGTCTTATTATTTCAGATTTGAACCAGTTCACAATTGTGCGGAATGCAAACCATGATGAATGACTCCTTTGACTAACGGATTTAAATGGGTTTAGAGTTTTAATGGTGTTTCTACTTTTTTGATTCAATCAATATGGTAGGTTGTGTAGCCACACGTGTTAATGTCATGATCACTGTGTCAAAAAGTGTGTTTGGAGTCAAAAGAGGAGCATTGCTAAAGATAAATGGTGGTAGGCACTCTCTTATTTTGAATTCAATAATTGATATCAATTAGAAATGAAATTCAAGATGAAGCACTCCATTGTTTGTTAAATTGAATGAATTCATGTGATAGATAGTCCATGGGCATTTTTTTCATAATGAGTATAGTCATTAAGGAAGAAGCAAAATGTAATTTGAAAGATATTGCATGAAAAATATTCTTGGTAAGAATAAGAGGAGCTTAATTCACAAGAGGTGAATGGAATGTCTTATTATTTCAGAATTGAACCAGTTCACATTTGTGCGGAATGCAAACTATGATGAATGACTCCTTTGACTAACGGATTTAAATGGAATTAGAGTTTTAATGGTGTTTCTACTTTTTTGATTCAATCAATATGGTAGGTTGTTTAGCCACACGTGTTAATTTCATGATCACTGTGTCAAAAACTGTGTTTGGAGTCAAAAGAGGAGCATTGCTAAAGAGAAATGGTGAGAGGCACTCTCTTATTTTGAATTCAACAATTAATATCAATAAGAAATGAAATTCAAGATGAACCACTCCAATGTTTGTTAAATTGAATGAATTCATGTGATAGATAGTCCATGGGCATTTTCTTCATAATGAGTAAAGTCATTAAGGAAGAAGCAAAATGTAATTTGAAAGTTATTGCATGAAAAATAGTCTTCGTAACAATAAGAGGAGCCACACGCGTGATTCAATCATTATGGTAGGTTGTTTAGCCACACGTGTTAATTTCATGATCAATGTTTCAAAAAGTGTGTTTGGAGTCAAAAGAGGAGCATTGCTAAAGATAAATGGTGGGAGGCACTCTCTTATTTTGAATTCAACAATTAATATCATTAAGAAATGAAATTCAAGATCAAGCACTCCATTGTTTGTTAAATTGAATGAATTCATGTGATAGATACTCCATGGGCATTTTCTTCATAATGAGTATAGTCATTAAGGAAGAAGCAAAATGTAATTTGAAAGTTATTGCATGAAAAATATTCTTGGTAAGAATAAGAGGAGCTTAATTCACAGGAGGTGAATAGAATGTCTTATTATTTCATAATTGAACCAGTTCACATTTGTGCGGAATGCAAACCATGATGAATGACTCCTTTGACTAACAGATTTAAATGGATTTAGAGTTTTAATGGTGTTTCTACTTTTTTGATTCAATCAATATGGTAGGTTGTTTAGCCACACGTGTTAAATTCATGATCACTTTGTCAAAAACTGTGTTTGGATTCAAAGGAGGAGCATTGCTAAAGAGAAATGGTGGGAGGCACTCTCTTATTTTGAATTCAACAATTAATATCAATAAGAAATGAAATTCAAGATGAACCACTCCAATGTTTGTTAAATTGAATGAATTCATGTGATAGATAGTCCATGGGCATTTTCTTCATAATGAGTATTGTCATTAAGCAAGAAGCAAAAGGTAATTTGAAAGTTATTGCATGAAAAATATTCTTGGTAAGA
Source organism: Ceriops zippeliana (assembly GCA_037897445.1). Classification (NCBI taxonomy): domain Eukaryota; kingdom Viridiplantae; phylum Streptophyta; class Magnoliopsida; order Malpighiales; family Rhizophoraceae; genus Ceriops; species Ceriops zippeliana. The sequence goes on along the minus strand of JBAPLH010001333.1, from coordinate 8,972 downwards.
ATAAGAGGAGCTTAATTCACAGGAGGTGAATAGAATGTCTTATTATTTCATAATTGAACCAGTTCACATTTGTGCGGAATGCAAACCATGATGAATGACTCCTTTGACTAACGGATTTAAATGGATTTAGAGTTTTAATGGTGTTTCTACTTTTTTGATTCAATCAATATGATAGGTTGTTTAGCCACACGTGTTAAATTCATGATCACTTTGTCAAAAACTGTGTTTGGATTCAAAAGAGGAGCATTGCTAGAGAGAAATGGTGGGAGGCACTCTCTTATTTTGAATTCAACAATTAATATCAATAAGAAATGAAATTCAAGATGAAGCACTCCATTGTTTGTTAAAAATGAATGAATTCATGTGATAGATGGTCCAAGGGCATTTTTTTCATAATGAGTATAGTCATTAAGCAAGAAGCAAAAGGTAATTTGAAAGTTATTGCATGAAAAAATAAAATCTTGGTAAGAATAAGAGGAGCTTAATTCACAGGAGGTGAATAGAATGTCTTATTATTTCAGATTTGAACCAGTTCACAATTGTGCGGAATGCAAACCATGATGAATGACTCCTTTGACTAACGGATTTAAATGGGTTTAGAGTTTTAATGGTGTTTCTACTTTTTTGATTCAATCAATATGGTAGGTTGTGTAGCCACACGTGTTAATGTCATGATCACTGTGTCAAAAAGTGTGTTTGGAGTCAAAAGAGGAGCATTGCTAAAGATAAATGGTGGTAGGCACTCTCTTATTTTGAATTCAACAATTGATATCAATTAGAAATGAAATTCAAGATGAAGCACTCCATTGTTTGTTAAATTGAATGAATTCATGTGATAGATAGTCCATGGGCATTTTTTTCATAATGAGTATAGTCATTAAGGAAGAAGCAAAATGTAATTTGAAAGATATTGCATGAAAAATATTCTTGGTAAGAATAAGAGGAGCTTAATTAACAAGAGGTGAATGGAATGTCTTATTATTTCATAATTGAACCAGTTCACATTTGTGCGGAATGCAAACTATGATGAATGACTCCTTTGACTAACGGATTTAAATGGAATTAGAGTTTTAATGGTGTTTCTACTTTTTTTGATTCAATCAATATGGTAGGTTGTTTAGCCACACGTGTTAATTTCATGATCACTGTGTCAAAAACTGTGTTTGGAGTCAAAAGAGGAGCATTGCTAAAGAGAAATGGTGGGAGGCACTCTCTTATTTTGAATTCAACAATTAATATCAATAAGAAATGAAATTCAAGATGAACCACTCCAATGTTTGTTAAATTGAATGAATTCATGTGATAGATAGTCCATGGGCATTTTCTTCATAATGAGTAAAGTCATTAAGGAAGAAGCAAAATGTAATTTGAAAGTTATTGCATGAAAAATAGTCTTCGTAACAATAAGAGGAGCCACACGCGTGATTCAATCATTATGGTAGGTTGTTTAGCCACACGTGTTAATTTCATGATCAATGTTTCAAAAAGTGTGTTTGGAGTCAAAAAGAGGAGCATTGCTAAAGATAAATGGTGGGAGGCACTCTCTTATTTTGAATTCAACAATTAATATCATTAAGAAATGAAATTCAAGATCAAGCACTCCATTGTTTGTTAAATTGAATGAATTCATGTGATAGATAGTCCATGGGCATTTTCTTCATAATGAGTATAGTCATTAAGGAAGAAGCAAAATGTAATTTGAAAGTTATTGCATGAAAAATATTCTTGGTAAGAATAAGAGGAGCTTAATTCACAGGAGGTGAATAGAATGTCTTATTATTTCATAATTGAACCAGTTCACATTTGTGCGGAATGCAAACCATGATGAATGACTCCTTTGACTAACGGATTTAAATGGATTTAGAGTTTTAATGGTGTTTCTACTTTTTTGATTCAATCAATATGATAGGTTGTTTAGCCACACGTGTTAAATTCATGATCACTTTGTCAAAAACTGTGTTTGGATTCAAAAGAGGAGCATTGCTAGAGAGAAATGGTGGGAGGCACTCTCTTATTTTGAATTCAACAATTAATATCAATAAGAAATGAAATTCAAGATGAAGCACTCCATTGTTTGTTAAATTGAATGAATTCATGTGATAGATGGTCCAAGGGCATTTTTTTCATAATGAGTATAGTCATTAAGCAAGAAGCAAAAGGTAATTTGAAAGTTATTGCATGAAAAATATTCTTGGTAAGAATAAGAGGAGCTTAATTCACAGGAGGTGAATAGAATGTCTTATTATTTCAGATTTGAACCAGTTCACAATTGTGCGGAATGCAAACCATGATGAATGACTCCTTTGACTAACGGATTTAAATGGGTTTAGAGTTTTAATGGTGTTTCTACTTTTTTGATTCAATCAATATGGTAGGTTGTGTAGCCACACGTGTTAATGTCATGATCACTGTGTCAAAAAGTGTGTGTTTGGAGTCAAAAGAGGAGCATTGCTAAAGATAAATGGTGGGAGGCACTCTCTTTATTTTTTCAATTCAACAATTGATATCAATTAGAAATGAAATTCAAGATGAAGCACTCCATTGTTTGTTAAATTGAATGAATTCATGTGATAGATAGTCCATGGGCGTTTTTTTCATAATGAGTATAGTCATTAAGGAAGAAGCAAAATGTAATTTGAAAGATATTGCATGAAAAATATTCTTGGTAAGAATAAGAGGAGCTTAATTAACAAGAGGTGAATGGAATGTCTTATTATTTCAGAATTGAACCAGTTCACATTTTGTGCGGAATGCAAACTATGATGAATGACTCCTTTGACTAACGGATTTAAATGGAATTAGAGTTTTAATGGTGTTTCTACTTTTTTTGATTCAATCAATATGGTAGGTTGTTTAGCCACACGTGTTAATTTCATGATCACTGTGTCAAAAACTGTGTTTGGAGTCAAAAGAGGAGCATTGCTAAAGAGAAATGGTGGGAGGCACTCTCTTATTTTGAATTCAACAATTAATATCAATAAGAAATGAAATTCAAGATGAACCACTCCAATGTTTGTTAAATTGAATGAATTCATGTGATAGATAGTCCCATGGGCATTTTCTTCATAATGAGTAAAGTCATTAAGGAAGAAGCAAAATGTAATTTGAAAGTTATTGCATGAAAAATAGTCTTCGTAACAATAAGAGGAGCCACACGCGTGATTCAATCATTATGGTAGGTTGTTTAGCCACACGTGTTAATTTCATGATCAATGTTTCAAAAAGTGTGTTTGGAGTCAAAAGAGGAGCATTGCTAAAGATAAATGGTGGGAGGCACTCTCTTATTTTGAATTCAACAATTAATATCATTAAGAAATGAAATTCAAGATCAAGCACTCCATTGTTTGTTAAATTGAATGAATTCATGTGATAGATACTCCATGGGCATTTTCTTCATAATGAGTATAGTCATTAAGGAAGAAGCAAAATGTAATTTGAAAGTTATTGCATGAAAAATATTCTTGGTAAGAATAAGAGGAGCTTAATTCACAGGAGGTGAATAGAATGTCTTATTATTTCATAATTGAACCAGTTCACATTTGTGCGGAATGCAAACCATGATGAATGACTCCTTTGACTAACGGATTTAAATGGATTTAGAGTTTTAATGGTGTTTCTACTTTTTTGATTCAATCAATATGATAGGTTGTTTAGCCACACGTGTTAAATTCATGATCACTTTGTCAAAAAAGTGTGTTTGGATTCAAAAGAGGAGCATTGCTAGAGAGAAATGGTGGGGGAGGCACTCTCTTATTTTTGAATTCAACAATTAATATCAATAAGAAATGAAATTCAAGATGAAGCACTCCATTGTTTGTTAAATTGAATGAATTCATGTGATAGATGGTCCAAGGGCATTTTTTTCATAATGAGTATAGTCATTAAGGCAAGAAGCAAAAGGTAATTTGAAAGTTATTGCATGAAAAATATTCTTGGTAAGAATAAGAGGAGCTTAATTCACAGGAGGTGAATAGAATGTCTTATTATTTCAGATTTTGAACCAGTTCACAATTGTGCGGAATGCAAACCATGATGAATGACTCCTTTTGACTAACGGATTTAAATGGGTTTAGAGTTTTAATGGTGTTTCTACTTTTTTGATTCAATCAATATGGTAGGTTGTGTAGCCACACGTGTTAATGTCATGATCACTGTGTCAAAAAGTGTGTTTGGAGTCAAAAGAGGAGCATTGCTAAAGATAAATGGTGGTAGGCACTCTCTTATTTTGAATTCAACAATTGATATCATTAAGAAATGAAATTCAAGATGAAGCACTCCATTGTTTGTTAAATTGAATGAATTCATGTGATAGATAGTCCATGGGCGTTTTTTTCATAATGAGTATAGTCATTAAGGAAGAAGCAAAATGTAATTTGAAAGATATTGCATGAAAAATATTCTTGGTAAGAATAAGAGGAGCTTAATTAACAAGAGGTGAATGGAATGTCTTATTATTTCAGAATTGAACCAGTTCACATTTGTGCGGAATGCAAACTATGATGAATGACTCCTTTGACTAACGGATTTAAATGGAATTAGAGTTTTAATGGTGTTTCTACTTTTTTGATTCAATCAATATGGTAGGTTGTTTAGCCACACGTGTTAATTTCATGATCACTGTGTCAAAAACTGTGTTTGGAGTCAAAAGAGGAGCATTGCTAAAGAGAAATGGTGGGAGGCACTCTCTTATTTTGAATTCAACAATTAATATCAATAAGAAATGAAATTCAAGATGAACCACTCCAATGTTTGTTAAATTGAATGAATTCATGTGATAGATAGTCCATGGGCATTTTCTTCATAATGAGTAAAGTCATTAAGGAAGAAGCAAAAATGTAATTTGAAAGTTATTGCATGAAAAATAGTCTTCGTAACAATAAGAGGAGCCACACGCGTGATTCAATCATTATGGTAGGTTGTTTAGCTAGCCACACGTGTTAATTTCATGATCAATGTTTCAAAAAGTGTGTTTGGAGTCAAAAGAGGAGCATTGCTAAAGATAAATGGTGGGAGGCACTCTCTACTTATTTTGAATTCAACAATTAATATCATTAAGAAATGAAATTCAAGATCAAGCACTCCATTGTTTGTTAAATTGAATGAATTCATGTGATAGATACTCCATGGGCATTTTCTTCATAATGAGTATAGTCATTAAGGAAGAAGCAAAATGTAATTTGAAAGTTATTGCATGAAAAATATTCTTGGTAAGAATAAGAGGAGCTTAATTCACAGGAGGTGAATAGAATGTCTTATTATTTCATAATTGAACCAGTTCACATTTGTGCGGAATGCAAACCATGATGAATGACTCCTTTGACTAACAGATTTAAATGGATTTAGAGTTTTAATAATGGTGTTTCTACTTTTTTGATTCAATCAATATGGTAGGTTGTTTAGCCACACGTGTTAAATTCATGATCACTTTGTCAAAAAAAACTGTGTTTGGATTCAAAGGAGGAGCATTGCTAAAGAGAAATGGTGGGAGGCACTCTCTCTTTTTTGAATTCAACAATGAATATCAATAAGAAATGAAATTCAAGATGAACCACTCCAATGTTTGTTAAATTGAATGAATTCATGTGATAGATAGTCCATGGGGCATTTTCTTCATAATGAGTATTGTCATTAAGCAAGAAGCAAAAGGTAATTTGAAAGTTATTGCATGAAAAATATTCTTGGTAAGAATAAGAGGAGCTTAATTCACAGGAGGTGAATAGAATGTCTTATTATTTCATAATTGAACCAGTTCACATTTGTGCGGAATGCAAAAACCATGATGAATGACTCCTTTGACTAACGGATTTAAATGGATTTAGAGTTTTAATGGTGTTTCTACTTTTTTGATTCAATCAATATGATAGGTTGTTTAGCCACACGTGTTAAATTCATGATCACTTTGTCAAAAACTGTGTTTGGATTCAAAAGAGGAGCATTGCTAGAGAGAAATGGTGGGAGGCACTCTCTTATTTTGAATTCAACAATTAATATCAATAAGAAATGAAATTCAAGATGAAGCACTCCATTGTTTGTTAAATTGAATGAATTCATGTGATAGATGGTCCAAGGGCATTTTTTTCATAATGAGTATAGTCATTAAGCAAGAAGCAAAAGGTAATTTGAAAGTTATTGCATGAAAAATATTCTTGGTAAGAATAAGAGGAGCTTAATTCACAGGAGGTGAATAGAATGTCTTATTATTTCAGATTTGATCCAGTTCACAATTGTGCGGAATGCAAACCATGATGAATGACTCCTTTGACTAACGGATTTAAATGGGTTTAGAGTTTTAATGGTGTTTTTCTTTTTTGATTCAATCAATATGGTAGGTTTGTGTAGCCACACGTGTTAATGTCATGATCACTGTGTCAAAAAGTGTGTTTGGAGTCAAAAGAGGAGCATTGCTAAAGATAAATGGTGGTAGGCACTCTCTTATTTTGAATTCAACAATTGATATCAATTAGAAATGAAATTCAAGATGAAGCACTCCATTGTTTGTTAAATTGAATGAATTCATGTGATAGATAGTCCATGGGCGTTTTTTTCATAATGAGTATAGTCATTAAGGAAGAAGCAAAATGTAATTTGAAAGATATTGCATGAAAAATATTCTTGGTAAGAATAAGAGGAGCTTAATTAACAAGAGGTGAATGGAATGTCTTATTATTTCAGAATTGAACCAGTTCACATTTGTGCGGAATGCAAACTATGATGAATGACTCCTTTGACTAACGGATTTAAATGGAATTAGAGTTTTAATGGTGTTTCTACTTTTTTGATTCAATCAATATGGTAGGTTGTTTAGCCACACGTGTTAATTTCATGATCACTGTGTCAAAAACTGTGTTTGGAGTCAAAAGAGGAGCATTGCTAAAGAGAAATGGTGGGAGGCACTCTCTTATTTTGAATTCAACAACAATAATATCAATAAGAAATGAAATTCAAGATGAACCACTCCAATGTTTGTTAAATTGAATGAATTCAGTGTGATAGATAGTCCATGGGCATTTTCTTCATAATGAGTAAAGTCATTAAGGAAGAAGCAAAATGTAATTTGAAAGTTATTGCATGAAAAATAGTCTTCGTAACAATAAGAGGAGCCACACGCGTGATTCAATCATTATGGTAGGTTGTTTTTAGCCACACGTGTTAATTTCATGATCAATGTTTCAAAAAGTGTGTTTTGGAGTCAAAAGAGGAGCATTGCTAAAGATAAATGGTGGGAGGCACTCTCTTATTTTGAATTCAACAATTAATATCATTTAAGAAATGAAATTCAAGATCAAGCACTCCATTGTTTGTTAAATTGAATGAATTCATGTGATAGATACTCCATGGGCATTTTCTTCATAATGAGTATAGTCATTAAGGAAGAAGCAAAATGTAATTTGAAAGTTATTGCATGAAAAATATTCTTTGGTAAGAATAAGAGGAGCTTAATTCACAGGAGGTGAATAGAATGTCTTATTATTTCATAATTGAACCAGTTCACATTTGTGCGGAATGCAAACCATGATGAATGACTCCTTTGACTAACGGATTTAAATGGATTTAGAGTTTTAATGGTGTTTCTACTTTTTTGATTCAATCAATATGGTAGGTTGTTTAGCCACACGTGTTAAATTCATGATCACTTTGTCAAAAAAAGTGTGTTTTGGATTCAAAGGAGGAGCATTGCTAAAGAGAAATGGTGGGAGGCACTCTCTTATTTTGAATTCAACAATTAATATCAATAAGAAATGAAATTCAAGATGAACCACTCCAATGTTTGTTAAATTGAATGAATTCATGTGATAGATAGTCCATGGGCATTTTCTTCATAATGAGTATTGTCATTAAGCAAGAAGCAAAAGGTAATTTGAAAGTTATTGCATGAAAAATATTCTTGGTAAGAATAAGAGGAGCTTAATTAACAAGAGGTGAATGGAATGTCTTATTATTTCAGAATTGAACCAGTTCACATTTGTGCGGAATGCAAACTATGATGAATGACTCCTTTGACTAACGGATTTAAATGGAATTAGAGTTTTAATGGTGTTTCTACTTTTGTTGATTCAATCAATATGGTAGGTTGTTTAGCCACACGTGTTAATTTCATGATCACTGTGTCATAAACTGTGTTTGGAGTCAAAAAGAGGAGCATTGCTAAAGAGAAAATGGTGGGAGGCACTCTCTTATTTTGAATTCAACAATTAATATCTAATAAGAAATGAAATTCAAGATGAACCACTCCAATGTTTGTTAAATTGAATGAATTCATGTGATAGATAGTCCATGGGCATTTTCTTCATAATGAGTAAAGTCATTAAGGAAGAAGCAAAATGTAAATTTGAAAGTTATTGCATGAAAAATAGTCTTCGTAACAATAAGAGGAGCCACACGCGTGATTCAATCATTATGGTAGGTTGTTTAGCCACACGTGTATTAATTTCATGATCAATGTTTCAAAAAGTGTGTTTTGGAGTCAAAAGAGGAGCATTGCTAAAGATAAATGGTGGGAGGCACTCTCTTATTTTGAATTCAACAATTAATATCATAAAGAAATGAAATTCAAGATCAAGCACTCCATTGTTTGTTAAATTGAATGAATTCATGTGATAGATACTCCATGGGCATTTTCTTCATAATGAGTATAGTCATTAAGGAAGAAGCAAAATGTAATTTGAAAGTTATTGCATGAAAAATATTCTTGGTAAGAATAAGAGGAGCTTAATTCACAGGAGGTGAATAGAATGTCTTATTATTTCATAATTGAACCAGTTCACATTTGTGTGGAATGCAAACCATGATGAATGACTCCTTTGACTAACGGATTTAAATGGATTTAGAGTTTTAATGGTGTTTCTACTTTTTTTGATTCAATCAATATGATAGGTTTGTTTAGCCACACGTGTTAAATTCATGATCACTTTGTCAAAAACTGTGTTTTGGATTCAAAAGAGGAGCATTGCTAGAGAGAAATGGTGGGAGGA
>JBAPLH010001331.1:0-29438 GCA_037897445.1 Ceriops zippeliana | reverse complement strand
AAAATTAAACCGTTTCACATTTGTATGGAATGCAAACCATGATGAATGATTCCTTTGACTGACTGATTTAAATGGATTGAGAGTTTTAATGGTATTCATACTTGTTTGATTCAATCAATATGGTAGGTTGTTTAGCCACACGAGTTAATTTCATGATCAATGTATCAAAAAGTGTGTTTGGAGTCAAAAAAGGAGCATTGCTACTGAGAATTGGTGGGAGGCACTCTCTTATTTTGAATTCAATAATTAATATCAATAAGAAATGAAATTCAAGATCAACCACTCCATTGGTTGTTAAATTGAATGAATTCATGTGATAGATGGTCCATGGTCATTTTTTTCATAATGGATATAGTCATTAAAGAAGAAGCAAAATGTAATTTGAAAGTTATTGCATGAAAATAGTCTTGGTAACAATAAGAGGAGCTTAATTCAGAGGAGGCGAAATAGAATGTCTTATTATTTCATAATTAAACCAGTTCACATTTGTACGGAATGTAAACCATGATGAATGATTCCTTTGACTGACGGATTTAAATGGATTGAGAGTTTTAATGGTGTTTATACTTGTTTGATTCAATCAATATGGTAGGTTGTTTAGTCACACGTGTTAATTTCATGATCAATGTATCAAAAAGTGTGTTTGGACTCAAAAGAGGAGCATTGCTAATGAGAATTGGTGGGAGGCACTCTGTTATTTTGAATTCAACAATTAATATCAATAAGAAATGAAATTCAAGATCAAGCACTCTATTGTTTGTTAAATTAAATGAATTCATGTGATAAATGGTCCATGCGCATTTTTTTCATAATGAATATAGTTATTGGGGAAGAAGCAAAATGTAATTTGAAAGTTATTGCATGAAAAATAGTCTTGGTAAGAATAAGAGGAGCATAATTCACATTAGGTGATTAGTATGTCTTATTATTTCAGAATTAAACTAGTTTTAATTTGCACGGAATGCAAACCATGATGAATGATTCCTTTGACCGACTGATTTAAATGGATTGAGAGTTTTAATGGTGTTTATACTTATTTGATTCAATCAATATGGTAGGTTGTTTAGCGACACGTGTTAATTTCATGATCAATGTATCAAAAAGTGTGTTTGGAGTCAAAAGAGGAGCGTTGCTAATGAGAATTGGTGGGAGGCACTCTCTTATTTTGAATTCAACAATTAATATCAATAAGAAATGAAATTCAAGATCAAGCACTCCATTGTTTGTTAAATTGAATGAATTCATGTGATAGATGGTCCGTGGGCATTTTTTTCATAATGAATATAGTCATTAAGGAAGAAGCAAAATGTAATTTGAAAGTTATTGCATGAAAAATAGTCTTAGTAACAATAAGAGGAGCATAATTCGTATTAGGTGTTTAGAATATCTTAATATTTCAGAATTAAAATAGTTATAATTTGTACGGAATGCAAACCATGATGAATGATTCCTTTGACTGACTGATTTAAATGGATTGAGACTTTTAATGGTGTTTATACTTGTTTGATTCAATCAATATGGTAGGTTGTTTAGCGACACGTGTTAATTTCATGATCAATGTATCAAAAAGTGTGTTTGGAGTCAAAAGAGGAGCATTGCTAATGAGAATTGGTGGGAGGAACTCTCTTATTTTGAATTCAATAATTAATATCAATAAGAAATGAAATTCAAGATCAAGCACTCCATTGTTTGTTAAATTGAATGAATTCATGTGATAGAGGGTCCGTGGGCATTTTTTTCATAATGAATATAGTCATTAAGGAAGAAGCAAAATGTAATTTGAAAGTTATTGCATGGAAAATAGTCTTGGTAACAATAAGAGGAGCTTAATTCACAGGGGGTGAATAGAATGTCTTATTATTTCAGAATCAAACATGTTCGCAGTTGTACGGAATGCAAACGATGATGGATGATTCCTTTGACTGACTGATTTAAATGGATTGAGAGTTTTAATGGTGTTTATCCTTGTTTGATTCAATCAATATGGTAGGTTGTTTAGCGACACGTGTTGATTTCATCATCAATGTATCAAAAAGTGTGTTTGGAGTCAAAAGAGGTGCATTGCTAATGAGAATTGGTGGGAGGCACTCTCTTATTTTGAATTCAATAATTAATATCAATAAGAAATGAAATTCAAGATCAAGCACTCCATTGTTTGTTAAATTGAATGAATTCATGTGATAGATGGTCCATGGGCATTTTTTTTCATAATGAATATAGTCATTAAGGAAGAAGCAAAATGTAATTTGAAAGTTATTGCATGGAAAAATAGTCTTGGTAACAATAAGAGGAGCTTAATTCACAGGGGGTGAATAGAATGTCTTATTATTTCAGAATCAAACCTGTTCGCATTTGTACGGAATGCAAACCATGATGGATGATTCCTTTGACTGACCGATTTAAATAGATTGAGAGTTTTAATGGTGTTTATACTTGTTTGATTCAATCAATATGGTAGGTTGTTTGGCGACACGTGTTAATTTCATCATCAATGTATCAAAAAGTGTGTTTGGAGTCAAAAGAGCTGCATTGCTAATGAGAATTGGTGGGAGGCACTCTCTTATTTTGAATTCAACAGTTAATATCAATAAGAAATGAAATTCAAGATCAAGCACTCCATTGTTTGTTAAATTGAATGAATTCATGTGATAGATGGTCCATGGGCATTTTTTTCATAATGAATATAGTCATTAAGGAAGAAGCAAAATGTAATTTGAAAGTTATTGCATGAAAAATAGTCTTGGTAACAATAAGAGGAGCTTAATTCACAGGAGATAAATAGAATGTCTTATTATTTCAGAATTAAACCAGTTCACATTTGTACGGAATGCAAACCATGATGAACGACTCCTTTGACTGACGGATTTAAATGGATTTAGAGTTTTCATGGTGTTTATACTTGTTTCATTCAATCAATATGGTAGGTTGTTTATCCACACGTGTTATTTTCACGATCAATGTATCAAAAAGTGTGTTTGGAGTCAAAGGAGGAGTATTGCTAAAGAGAATTGGTGGGAGGCACTCTCTTATTTTGAATTCATCAATTAATATCAATAACAAATGAAATTCAAGATTAAGCACTCCATTGTTTCTTAAATTGAATGAATTCATGTGATAGATGGTCCATGGGCATTTTTTTCATAATGAATACAGTCATTAAGGAAGAAGCAAAATGTAATTTGAAAGTTATTGCATGAAAAATAGTCTTGGTAAGAATAAGAGGAGCATAATTCATATTAGGTGTTTAGAATGTCTAATTATTTGAAAATTAAACCGTTTCACATTTGTACGGAATGCAAACCATGATGAATGATTCCTTTGACTGACTGATTTAAATGGATTGAGAGTTTTAATGGTATTCATACTTGTTTGATTCAATCAATATGGTAGGTTGTTTAGCCACACGAGTTAATTTCATGATCAATGTATCAAAAAGTGTGTTTGGACTCAAAAGAGGAGCATTGCTAATGAGAATTGGTGGGAGGCACTCTGTTATTTTGAATTCAACAATTAATATCAATAAGAAATGAAATTCAAGATCAAGCACTCTATTGTTTGTTAAATTAAATGAATTCATGTGATAAATGGTCCATGCGCATTTTTTTCATAATGAATATAGTTATTGGGGAAGAAGCAAAATGTAATTTGAAAGTTATTGCATGAAAAATAGTCTTGGTAAGAATAAGAGGAGCATAATTCACATTAGGTGATTAGTATGTCTTATTATTTCAGAATTAAACTAGTTTTAATTTGCACGGAATGCAAACCATGATGAATGATTCCTTTGACCGATTGATTTAAATGGATTGAGAGTTTTAATGGTGTTTATACTTATTTGATTCAATCAATATGGTAGGTTGTTTAGCGACACGTGTTAATTTCATGATCAATGTATCAAAAAGTGTGTTTGGAGTCAAAAGAGGAGCGTTGCTAATGAGAATTGGTGGGAGGCACTCTCTTATTTTGAATTCAACAATTAATATCAATAAGAAATGAAATTCAAGATCAAGCACTCCATTGTTTGTTAAATTGAATGAATTCATGTGATAGATGGTCCGTGGGCATTTTTTTCATAATGAATATAGTCATTAAGGAAGAAGCAAAATGTAATTTGAAAGTTATTGCATGAAAAATAGTCTTAGTAACAATAAGAGGAGCATAATTCGTATTAGGTGTTTAGAATATCTTAATATTTCAGAATTAAAATAGTTTATAATTTGTACGGAATGCAAACCATGATGAATGATTCCTTTGACTGACTGATTTAAATGGATTGAGACTTTTAATGGTGTTTATACTTGTTTGATTCAATCAATATGGTAGGTTGTTTAGCGACACGTGTTAATTTCATGATCAATGTATCAAAAAGTGTGTTTGGAGTCAAAAGAGGAGCATTGCTAATGAGAATTGGTGGGAGGAACTCTCTTATTTTGAATTCAATAATTAATATCAATAAGAAATGAAATTCAAGATCAAGCACTCCATTGTTTGTTAAATTGAATGAATTCATGTGATAGAGGGTCCGTGGGCATTTTTTTCATAATGAATATAGTCATTAAGGAAGAAGCAAAATGTAATTTGAAAGTTATTGCATGGAAAATAGTCTTGGTAACAATAAGAGGAGCTTAATTCACAGGGGTGTGAATAGAATGTCTTATTATTTCAGAATCAAAACATGTTCGCAGTTGTACGGAATGCAAACGATGATGGATGATTCCTTTGACTGACTGATTTAAATTGATTGAGAGTTTTAATGGTGTTTTATCCTTGTTTGATTCAATCAATATGGTAGGTTGTTTAGCGACACGTGTTGATTTCATCATCAATGTATCAAAAAGTGTGTGTTTGGAGTCAAAAGAGGTGCATTGCTAATGAGAATTGGTGGGAGGCACTCTCTTATTTTGAAATTCAATAATTAATATCAATAAGAAATGAAATTCAAGATCAAGCACTCCATTGTTTGTTAAATTGAATGAATTCATGTGATAGATGGTCCATGGGCATTTTTTTCATAATGAATATAGTCATTAAGGAAGAAGCAAAATGTAATTTGAAAGTTATTGCATGGAAAATAGTCTTGGTAACAATAAGAGGAGCTTAATTCACAGGGGGTGAATAGAATGTCTTATTATTTCAGAATCAAACCTGTTCGCATTTGTACGGAATGCAAACCATGATGGATGATTCCTTTGACTGACTGATTTAAATGGATTGAGAGTTTTAATGGTGTTTGTACTTGTTTGATTCAATCAATATGGTAGGTTGTTTAGCGACACGTGTTAATTTCATCATCAATGTATCAAAAAAAGTGTGTTTGGAGTCAAAAGAGCTGCATTGCTAATGAGAATTGGTGGGAGGCACTCTCTTATTTTGAATTCAACAGTTAATATCAATAAGAAATGAAATTCAAGATCAAGCACTCCATTGTTTGTTAAATTGAATGAATTCATGTGATAGATGGTCCATGGGCATTTTTTTTCATAATGAATATAGTCATTAAGGAAGACGCAAAATGTAATTTGAAAGTTATTGCATGAAAAATAGTCTTGGTAACAATAAGAGGGAGCTTAATTCACAGGAGATAAATAGAATGTCTTATTATTTCAGAATTAAACCAGTTCACATTTGTACAGAATGCAAACCATGATGAACGACTCCTTTCACTGACGGATTTAAATGGATTTAGAGTTTTAATGGTGTTTATACTTGTTTCATTCAATCAATATGGTAGGTTGTTTATCCACACGTGTTAATTTCACGATCAATGTATCAAAAAGTGTGTTTGGAGTCAAAGGAGGAGTATTGCTAAAGAGAATTGGTGGGAGGCACTCTCTTATTTTGAATTCATCAATTAATATCAATAACAAATGAAATTCAAGATTAAGCACTCCATTGTTTGTTAAATTGAATGAATTCATGTGATAGATGGTCCATGGGCATTTTTTTTCATAATGAATATAGTCATTAAGGAAGAAGCAAAATGTAATTTGAAAGTTATTGCATGAAAAATAGTCTTGGTAAGAATAAGAGGAGCATAATTCATATTAGGTGTTTAGAATGTCTTAATTATTTCAAAATTAAACCGTTTCACATTTGTACGGAATGCAAACGATGATGGATGATTCCTTTGACTGACTGACTGATTTAAATGGATTTGAGAGTTTTAATGGTATTCATACTTGTTTGATTCAATCAATATGGTAGGTTGTTTAGCCACACACGAGTTAATTTCATGATCAATGTATCAAAAAGTGTGTTTGGAGTCAAAAAAGGAGCATTGCTACTGAGAATTGGTGGGAGGCACTCTCTTATTTTGAATTCAATAATTAATATCAATAAGAAATGAAATTCAAGATCAACACTCCATTGTTTGTTAAATTGAATGAATTCATGTGATAGATGGTCCATGGTCATTTTTTTCATAATGGATATAGTCATTAAGGAAGAAGCAAAATGTAATTTGAATGTTATTGCATGAAAAATAGTCTTGGTAACAATAAGAGGAGCTTAATTCACAGGAGGCGAATAGAATGTCTTATTATTTCAGAAATTAAACCAGTTCACATTTGTACGGAATGCAAACCATGATGAATGATTCCTTTGACTGACGGATTTAAAATGGATTGAGAGTTTTAATGGTGTTTTATACTTGTTTGATTCAATCAATATGGTAGGTTGTTTAGCCACACGTGTTAATTTCATGATCAATGTATCAAAAAGTGTGTTTTGGAGTCAAAAGAGGAGCATTGCTAATGAGAATTGGTGGGAGGAGCACTCTGTTATTTTGAATTCAACAATTAATATCAATAAGAAATGAAATTCAAGATCAAGCACTCTATTGTTTGTTAAATTGAATGAATTCATGTGATAGAATGGTCCATGGGCATTTTTTTCATAATGAATATAGTTATTAAGGAAGAAGCAAAATGTAATTTGAAAGTTATTGCATGAAAAATAGTCTTGGTAACAATAAGAGGAGCTTAATTCACATTAGGTGATTAGAATGTCTTATTATTTCAGAATTAAACCTAGTTTTTACATTTGTACGGAATGCAAACCATGATGAATGATTCCTTTGACCGACTGATTTAAAATGGATTTGAGAGTTTTAATGGTGTTTATACTTGTTTGATTCAATCAATATGGTAGGTTGTTTAGCGACACGTGTTAATTTCATGATCAATGTATCAAAAAGTGTGTTTGGAGTCAAAAAAGAGGAGCATTGCTAATGAGAATTGGTGGGAGGCACTCTCTTATTTTGAATTCAACAATTAATATCAATAAGAAATGAAATTCAAGATCAAGCACTCCATTGTTTGTTAAATTGAATGAATTCATGTGATAGATGGTCCATGGGCATTTTTTTCATAATGAATATAGTCATTAAGGAAGAAGCAAAATGTAATTTGAAAGTTATTGCATGAAAAATAGTCTTAGTAACAATAAGAGGAGCATAATTCACATTAGGTGTTTAGAATATCTTAATTATTTCAGAATTAAAATAGTTATAATTTGTACGGAATGCAAACCATGATGAATGATTCCTTTGACCGACTGATTTAAATGGATTGAGAGTTTTAATGGGTGTTTATACTTGTTTGATTTCAATCAATATGGTAGGTTGTTTAGCGACACGTGTTAATTTCATGATCAATGTATCAAAAAGTGTGTTTGGAGTCAAAAGAGGAGCATTTGCTAATGAGAATTGGTGGGAGGCACTCTCTTATTTTGAATTCAACAATTTAATATCAATAAGAAATGAAATTCAAGATCAAGCACTCCATTGTTTGTTAAATTGAATGAATTCATGTGATAGATGGTCCATGGTGGGCATTTTTTTTCATAATGAATATAGTCATTAAGGAAGAAGCAAAATGTAATTTTGAAAGTTATTGCATGAAAAATAGTCTTAGTAACAATAAGAGGAGCATTAATTCAGTATTAGGTGTTTAGAATATCTTATTATATTTCAGAATTAAAAATAGTTATAATTTTGTACGGAATGCAAACCATGATGAATGATTCCTTTGACTGACTGATTTAAATGGATTGACAGTTTTAATGGTGTTTATACTTGTTTGATTCAATCAATATGGTAGGTTGTTTAGCGACACGTGTTAATTTCATGATCAATGTATCAAAAAGTGTGTTTGGAGTCAAAAGAGGAGCATTGCTAATGAGAATTGGTGGGAGGAACTCTCTTATTTTGAATTCAATAATTAATATCAATAAGAAATGAAATTCAAGATCAAGCACTCCATTGTTTGTTAAATTGAATGAATTCATGTGATAGATGGTCCGTGGGCATTTTTTTTCATAATGAATATAGTCATTAAGGAAGAAGCAAAAAATGTAATTTGAAAGTTATTGCATGGAAAATAGTCTTGGTAACAATAAGAGGAGCTTAATTCACAGGGGGTGAATAGAATGTCTTATTATTTCAGAATCAAACATGTTCGCAGTTGTACGGAATGCAAACGATGATGGATGATTCCTTTGACTGACTGATTTAAATGGATTGAGAGTTTTAATGGTGTTTATCCTTGTTTGATTCAATCAATATGGTAGGTTGTTTAGCGACACGTGTTGATTTCATCATCAATGTATCAAAAAGTGTGTTTGGAGTCAAAAGAGGTGCATTGCTAATGAGAATTGGTGGGAGGCACTCTCTTATTTTGAATTCAACAATTAATATCAATAAGAAAAGAAATTCAAGATCAAGCACTCCATTGTTTGTTAAATTGAATGAATTCATGTGATAGATGGTCCGTGGGCATTTTTTTCATAATGAATATAGTCATTAAGGAAGAAGCAAAATGTAATTTGAAAGTTATTGCATGAAAAATAGTCTTAGTAACAATAAGAGGAGCATAATTCGTATTAGGTGTTTAGAATATCTTAATATTTCAGAATTAAAATAGTTATAATTTGTACGGAATGCAAACCATGATGAATGATTCCTTTGACTGACTGATTTAAATGGATTGACACTTTTAATGGTGTTTATACTTGTTTGATTCAATCAATATGGTAGGTTGTTTAGCGACACGTGTTAATTTCATGATCAATGTATCAAAAAGTGTGTTTGGAGTCAAAAGAGGAGCATTGCTAATGAGAATTGGTGGGAGGAACTCTCTTATTTTGAATTCAATAATTAATATCAATAAGAAATGAAATTCAAGATCAAGCACTCCATTGTTTGTTAAATTGAATGAATTCATGTGATAGAGGGTCCGTGGGCATTTTTTTCATAATGAATATAGTCATTAAGGAAGAAGCAAAATGTAATTTGAAAGTTATTGCATGGAAAATAGTCTTGGTAACAATAAGAGGAGCTTAATTCACAGGGGTTGAATAGAATGTCTTATTATTTCAGAATCAAACCTGTTCGCATTTGTACGGAATGCAAACCATGATGGATGATTCCTTTGATTGACTGATTTAAATGGATTGAGAGTTTTAATGGTGTTTGTACTTGTTTGATTCAATCAATATGGTAGGTTGTTTAGCGACACGTGTTAATTTCATCATCAATGTATCAAAAAGTGTGTTTGGAGTCAAAAGAGGTGCATTGCTAAAGAGAAATAGTGGGAGGCACTCTCTTATTTTGAATTCATCAATTAATATCAATAAGAAATGAAATTCAAGATCAAGCACTCCATTGTTTGTTAAATTGAATGAATTCATGTGATAGATGGTCCATGGGCATTTTTTTCATAATGAATATAGTCATTAAGGAAGAAGCAAAATGTAATTTGAAAGTTATTGCATGGAAAATAGTCTTGGTAACAATAAGAGGAGCTTAATTCACAGGGGGTGAATAGAATGTCTTATTATTTCAGAATCAAACATGTTCGCAGTTGTACGGAATGCAAACGATGATGGATGATTCCTTTGACTGACTGATTTAAATGGATTGAGAGTTTTAATGGTGTTTATCCTTGTTTGATTCAATCAATATGGTAGGTTGTTTAGCGACACGTGTTGATTTCATCATCAATGTATCAAAAAGTGTGTTTGGAGTCAAAAGAGGTGCATTGCTAATGAGAATTGGTGGGAGGCACTCTCTTATTTTGAATTCAATAATTAATATCACTAAGAAATGAAATTCAAGATCAAGCACTCCATTGTTTGTTAAATTGAATGAATTCATGTGATAGATGGTCCATGGGCATTTTTTTCATAATGAATATAGTCATTAAGGAAGAAGCAAAATGTAATTTGAAAGTTATTGCATGGAAAATAGTCTTGGTAACAATAAGAGGAGCTTAATTCACAGGGGGTGAATAGAATGTCTTATTATTTCAGAATCAAACCTGTTCGCATTTGTACGGAATGCAAACCATGATGGATGATTCCTTTGACTGACCGATTTAAATAGATTGAGAGTTTTAATGGTGTTTATACTTGTTTGATTCAATCAATATGGTAGGTTGTTTAGCGACACGTGTTAATTTCATCATCAATGTATCAAAAAGTGTGTTTGGAGTCAAAAGAGGAGCATTGCTAATGAGAATTGGTGGGAGGAACTCTCTTATTTTGAATTCAATAATTAATATCAATAAGAAATGAAATTCAAGATCAAGCACTCCATTGTTTGTTAAATAGAATGAATTCATGTGATAGATGGTCCATGGGCATTTTTTTCATAATGAATATAGTCATTAAGGAAGAAGCAAAATGTAATTTGAAAGTTATTCCATGGAAAATAGTCTTGGTAACAATAAGAGGAGCTTAATTCACAGGGGTTGAATAGAATGTCTTATTATTTCAGAATCAAACCTGTTCGCATTTGTACGGAATGCAAACCATGATGGATGATTCCTTTGATTGACTGATTTAAATGGATTGAGAGTTTTAATGGTGTTTGTACTTGTTTGATTCAATCAATATGGTAGGTTGTTTAGCGACACGTGTTAATTTCATCATCAATGTATCAAAAAGTGTGTTTGGAGTCAAAAGAGGAGCATTGCTAATGAGAATTGGTGGGAGGCACTCTCTTATTTTGAATTCAACAATTAATATCAATAAGAAATGAAATTCAAGATCAAGCACTCCATTGTTTGTTAAATTGAATGAATTCATGTGATAGATGGTCCATGGGCATTTTTTTCATAATGAATAGAGTCATTAAGGAAGAAGCAAAATGTAATTTGAAAGTTATTGCATGAAAAATAGTCTTGGTAACAATAAGAGGAGCATAATTCATATTAGGTGTTTAGTATGTCTTATTATTTCAGAATTAAACTAGTTATAATTTGTACAGAATGCAAACCATGATGAATGATTCCTTTGACTGACTGATTTAAATGGATTGAGAGTTTTAATGGTGTTTATACTTGTTTGATTCAATCAATATGGTAGGTTGTTTAGCGACATGTGTTAATTTCATGATCAATGTATCAAAAAGTGTGTTTGGAGTCAAAAGAGGAGCATTGCTAATGAGAATTGGTGGGAGGAACTCTCTTATTTTGAATTCAATAATTAATATCAATAAGAAATGAAATTCAAGATCAAGCACTCCATTGTTTGTTAAATTGAATGAATTCATGTGATAGATGGTCCATGGGCATTTTTTTCATAATGAATCAGTCATTAAGGAAGAAGCAAAATGTAATTTGAAAGTTATTGCATGGAAAATAGTCTTGGTAACAATAAGAGGAGCTTAATTCACAGGGGGTGAATAGAATGTCTTATTATTTCAGAATCAAACTTGTTCGCACTTGTACGGAAGGCAAACCATGATGGATGATTCCTTTGATTGACTGATTTAAATGGATTGAGAGTTATAATGGTGTTTGTACTTGTTTGATTCAATCAATATGGTAGGTTGTTTAGCGACACGTGTTAATTTCATCATCAATGTATCAAAAAGTGTGTTTGGAGTCAAAAGAGGTGCATTGCTAATGAGAATTGGTGGGAGGCACTCTCTTATTTTGAATTCAACAATTAATATCAATAAGAAATGAAATTCAAGATCAAGCACTCCATTGTTTGTTAAATTGAATGAATTCATGTGATAGATGGTCCATGGGAACTTTTTTCATAATGAATATAGTCATTATGGAAGAAGCAAAATGTAATTTGAAAGTTATTGCATGAAAAATAGTCTTGGTAACAATAAGAGGAGCTTAATTCCCAGGAGGTAAATAAAATGTCTTATTATGTCAGAATTAAACCCGTTCACATTTGTACGGAATGCAAACCATGATGAACGACTCCTTTGACTGACGGATTTAAATGGATTTAGAGTTTTAATGGTGTTTATACTTGTTTCATTCAATCAATATGTAATTTGAAAGTTATTGCATGAAAAATAGTCTTGGTAACAATAAGAGGAGGTTAATTCCCAGGAGGTAAATAAAATGTCTTATTATGTCAGAATTAAACCCGTTCACATTTGTACGGAATGCAAACCATGATGAACGACTCCTTTGACTGACGGATTTAAATGGATTTAGAGTTTTAATGGTGTTTATACTTGTTTCATTCAATCAATATGGTAGGTTGTTTATCCACACGTGTTAATTTCATGATCAATGTATCAAAAAGTGTGTTTGGAGTCAAAAGAGGAGCATTGCTAATGAGAATTGGTGGGAGGCACTCTCTTATTTTGAATTCAACAATTAATATCAATAACAAATGAAATTCAAGATCAAGCACTCCATTGTTTGTTAAATTGAATGAATTCATGTGATAGATGCTCCGTGGGCATTTTTTTCATAATGAATATAGTCATTAAGGAAGAAGCAAAATGTATTTTGAAAGTTATTGCATGAAAAATAGTCTTGGTAACAATAAGAGGAGCATAATTCGTATTAGGTGTTTAGAATGTCTTAATATTTCAGAATTAAAATAGTTATAATTTGTACGGAATGCAAACCATGATGAATGATTCGTTTGACTGACTGATTTAAATGGATTGAGAGTTTTAATGGTGTTTATACTTGTTTGATTCAATCAATATGGTAGGTTGTTTAGCCACACGAGTTAATTTCATGATCAATGTATCAAAATGTGTGTTTGGACTCAAAAGAGGAGCATTGCTAATGTGAATTGGTGGGAGGCACTATCTTATTTTGAATTCAATAATTAATATCAATAAGAAATGAAATTCAAGATCAAGCACTCCATTGTTTGTTAAATTGAATGAATCATGTGATAGATGGTCCATGGGCATTTTTTTCATAATGAATATAGTCATTAAGGAAGAAACAAAATGTAATTTGAAAGTTATTGCATGGAAAATAGTCTTGGTAACAATAAGAGGAGCTTAATTCACAGGGGGTGAATAGAATGTCTTATTATTTCAGAATCAAACCTGTTCGCATTTGTACGGAATGCAAACCATGATGGATGATTCCTTTGACTAACCGATTTAAATAGATTGAGAGTTTTAATGGTGTTTATACTTGTTTGATTCAATCAATATGGTAGGTTGTTTAGCGACACGTGTTAATTTCATCATCAATGTATCAAAAAGTGTGTTTGGAGTCAAAAGAGCTGCATTGCTAATGAGAATTGGTGGGAGGCACTCTCTTATTTTGAATTCAACAGTTAATATCAATAAGAAATGAAATTCAAGATCAAGCACTCCATTGTTTGTTAAATTGAATGAATTCATGTGATAGATGGTCCATGGGCATTTTTTTCATAATGAATATAGTCATTAAGGAAGAAGCAAAATGTAATTTGAAAGTTATTGCATGAAAAATAGTCTTGGTAACAATAAGAGGAGCTTAATTCACAGGAGATAAATAGAATGTCTTATTATTTCAGAATTAAACCAGTTCACATTTGTAGGGAATGCAAACCATGATGAACGACTCCTTTGACTGACGGATTTAAATGGATTTAGAGTTTTCATGGTGTTTATACTTGTTTCATTCAATCAATATGGTAGGTTGTTTATCCACACGTGTTATTTTCACGATCAATGTATCAAAAAGTGTGTTTGGAGTCAAAAGAGGAGTATTGCTAAAGAGAATTGGTGGGAGGCACTCTCTTATTTTGAATTCATCAATTAATATCAATAACAAATGAAATTCAAGATTAAGCACTCCATTGTTTCTTAAATTGAATGAATTCATGTGATAGATGGTCCATGGGCATTTTTTTCATAATGAATATAGTCATTAAGGAAGAAGCAAAATGTAATTTGAAAGTTATTGCATGAAAAATAGTCTTGGTAAGAATAAGAGGAGCATAATTCATATTAGGTGTTTAGAATGTCTAATTATTTGAAAATTAAACCGTTTCACATTTGTACGGAATGCAAACCATGATGAATGATTCCTTTGACTGACTGATTTAAATGGATTGAGAGTTTTAATGGTATTCATACTTGTTTGATTCAATCAATATGGTAGGTTGTTTAGCCACACGAGTTAATTTCATGATCAATGTATCAAAAAGTGTGTTTGGAGTCAAAAAAGGAGCATTGCTACTGAGAATTGGTGGGAGGGCACTCTCTTATTTTGAATTCAATAATTAATATCAATAAGAAATGAAATTCAAGATCAACCACTCCATTGGTTGTTAAATTGAATGAATTCATGTGATAGATGGTCCATGGTCATTTTTTTCATAATGGATATAGTCATTAAAGAAGAAGCAAAATGTAATTTGAAAGTTATTGCATGAAAATAGTCTTGGTAACAATAAGAGGAGCTTAATTCAGAGGAGGCGAATAGAATGTCTTATTATTTCATAATTAAACCAGTTCACATTTGTACGGAATGTAAACCATGATGAATGATTCCTTTGACTGACGGATTTAAATGGATTGAGAGTTTTAATGGTGTTTATACTTGTTTGATTCAATCAATATGGTAGGTTGTTTAGTCACACGTGTTAATTTCATGATCAATGTATCAAAAAGTGTGTTTGGACTCAAAAGAGGAGCATTGCTAATGAGAATTGGTGGGAGGCACTCTGTTATTTTGAATTCAACAATTAATATCAATAAGAAATGAAATTCAAGATCAAGCACTCTATTGTTTGTTAAATTAAATGAATTCATGTGATAAATGGTCCATGCGCATTTTTTTCATAATGAATATAGTTATTGGGGAAGAAGCAAAATGTAATTTGAAAGTTATTGCATGAAAAATAGTCTTGGTAAGAATAAGAGGAGCATAATTCACATTAGGTGATTAGTATGTCTTATTATTTCAGAATTAAACTAGTTTTAATTTGTACGGAATGCAAACCATGATGAATGATTCCTTTGACCGACTGATTTAAATGGATTGAGAGTTTTAATGGTGTTTATACTTATTTGATTCAATCAATATGGTAGGTTGTTTAGCGACACGTGTTAATTTCATGATCAATGTATCAAAAAGTGTGTTTGGAGTCAAAAGAGGAGCGTTGCTAATGAGAATTGGTGGGAGGCACTCTCTTATTTTGAATTCAACAATTAATATCAATAAGAAATGAAATTCAAGATCAAGCACTCCATTGTTTGTTAAATTGAATGAATTCATGTGATAGATGGTCCGTGGGCATTTTTTTCATAATGAATATAGTCATTAAGGAAGAAGCAAAATGTAATTTGAAAGTTATTGCATGAAAAATAGTCTTAGTAACAATAAGAGGAGCATAATTCGTATTAGGTGTTTAGAATATCTTAATATTTCAGAATTAAAATAGTTATAATTTGTACGGAATGCAAACCATGATGAATGATTCCTTTGACTGACTGATTTGAATGGATTGAGAGTTTTAATGGTGTTTATACTTGTTTGATTCAATCAATATGGTAGGTTGTTTAGCCACACGAGTTAATTTCACGATCAATGTATCAAAAAGTGTATTTAGAGTCAAAAAAGGAGCATTGCTACTGAGAATTGATATGAATAAGAAATGAAATTCAAGATCAAGCACTCCATTGTTTGTTAAATTGAATAAATTCATGTGATAGATGGTCCGTGGGCATTTTTTTCATAATGAATATAGTCATTAAGGAAGAAGCAAAATGTAATTTGAAATTTATTGCATGAAAAATAGTCTTGGTAACAATAAGAGGAGCATAATTCGTATTAGGTGTTTAGAATGTCTTAATATTTCAGAATTAAAATAGTTATAATTTGTACGGAATGCAAACCATGATTAATGATTCCTTTGACTGACTGATTTAAATGGATTGAGAGTTTTAATGGTGTTTATACTTGTTTGATTCAATCAATATGGTAGGTTGTCTAGCCACACGAGTTAATTTCACGATCAATGTATCAAAAAGTGTGTTTAGAGTCAAAAAAGGAGCATTGCTACTGAGAATTGATATCAATAAGAAATGAAATTCAAGATCAAGCACTCCATTCTTTGTTAAATTGAATGAATTCATGTGATAGATGGTCCGTGGGCATTTTTTTCATAATGAATATAGTCATTAAGGAAGAAGCAAAATGTAATTTGAAAGTTATTGCATGAAAAATAGTCTTGGTAACAATAAGAGCAGCATAATTCGTATTAGGTGTTTCGAATGTCTTAATATTTCAGAATTAAAATAGTTATAATTTGTACGGAATGCAAACCATGATGAATGATTCCTTTGACTGACTGATTTAAATGGATTGAGAGTTTTAATGGTGTTTATACTTGTTTGATTCAATCAATATAGTAGGTTGTTAGCCACACACGAGTTAATTTCATGATCAATGTATCAAAAAGTGTGTTTAGAGTCAAAAAAGGAGCATTGCTACTGAGAATTGATATCAATAAGAAATGAAATTCAAGATCAAGCACTCCATTGTTTGTTAAATTGAATGAATTCATGTGATAGATGGTCCGTGGGCATTTTTTTCATAATGAATATAGTCATTAAGGAAGAAGCAAAATGTAATTTGAAAGTTATTGCATGAAAAATAGTCTTGGTAACAATAAGAGGAGCATAATTCGTATTAGGTGTTTAGAATGTCTTAATATTTCAGAATTAAAATAGTTATAATTTGTACGGAATGCAAACCATGATGAATGATTCCTTTGACTGACTGATTTAAATGGATTGAGAGTTTTAATGGTGTTTATACTCGTTTGATTCAATCAATATGGTAGGTTGTTTAGCCACACGAGTTAATTTCATGATCAATGTATCAAAATGTGTGTTTGGACTCAAAAGAGGAGCATTGCTAATGTGAATTGGTGGGAGGCACTATCTTATTTTGAATTCAATAATTAATATCAATAAGAAATGAAATTCAAGATCAAGCACTCCATTGTTTGTTCAATTGAATGAATTCATGTGATAGATGGTCCATTGGCATTTTTTTCATAATGAATATAGTCATTAAGGAAGAAGCAAAATGTAATTTGAAAGTTATTGCATGAAAAATAGTCTTGGTAACAATAAGAGGAGCATAATTCATATTAGGTGTTTAGAATGTCTTATTATTTCATAATTAAACTAGTTATAATTTGTACGGAATGCAAACCATGATGAATGATTCCTTTGACTGACTGATTTAAATGGATTGAGAGTTTTAATGGTGTTTATACTTGTTTGATTCAATCAATATGGTAGGTTGTTTAGCCACACGAGTTAATTTCATGATCAATGTATCAAAATGTGTGTTTGGACTCAAAAGAGGAGCATTGCTAATGTGAATTGGTGGGAGGCACTATCTTATTTTGAATTCAATAATTAATATCAATAAGAAATGAAATTCAAGATCAAGCACTCCATTGTTTGTTCAATTGAATGAATTCATGTGATAGATGGTCCATGGGCATTTTTTTCATAATGAATATAGTCATTAAGGAAGAAGCAAAATGTAATTTGAAAGTTATTGCATGAAAAATAGTCTTGGTAACAATAAGAGGAGCATAATTCATATTAGGTGTTTAGAATGTCTTATTATTTCAGAATTAAACTAGTTATAATTTGTACGGAATGCAAACCATGATGAATGATTCCTTTGACTGACTGATTTAAATGGATTGAGAGTTTTAATGGTGTTTATACTTGTTTGATTCAATCAATATGGTAGGTTGTTTAGCGACACGTGTTAATTTCATGATCAATGTATCAAAAAGTGTGTTTGGAGTAAAAAGAGGTGCATTGCTAATGAGAATTGGTGGGAGGCACTCTCTTATTTTGAATTCAACAATTAATATCAATAACAAATGAAATTCAAGATGAAGCACTCCATTGTTTGTTAAATTGAATGAATTCATGTGATAGATGGTCCATGGGCACTTTTTTCATAATGAATATAGTCATTATGGAAGAAGCAAAATGTAATTTGAAAGTTATTGCATGAAAAATAGTCTTGGTAACAATAAGAGGAGCTTAATTCCCAGGAGGTAAATAAAATGTCTTATTATGTCAGAATTAAACCCGTTCACATTTGTACGGAATGCAAACCATGATGAACGACTCCTTTGACTGACGGATTTAAATGGATTTAGAGTTTTAATGGTGTTTATACTTGTTTCATTCAATCAATATGGTAGGTTATTTATCCACACGTGTTAATTTCATGATCAATGTATCAAAAAGTGTGTTTGGAGTCAAAAGAGGAGCATTGCTAAAGAGAATTGGTGGGAGGCACTCTCTTATTTTGAATTCAACAATTAATATCAATAACAAATGAAATTCAAGATCAAGCACTCCATTGTTTGTTAAATTGAATGAATTCATGTGATAGATGGTCCATGGGCACTTTTTTCATAATGAATATAGTCATTATGGAAGAAGCAAAATGTAATTTGAAAGTTATTGCATGAAAAATAGTCTTGGTAACAATAAGAGGAGCTTAATTCCCAGGAGGTAAATAAAATGTCTTATTATGTCAGAATTAAACCCGTTCACATTTGTACGGAATGCAAACCATGATGAACGACTCCTTTGACTGACGGATTTAAATGGATTTAGAGTTTTAATGGTGTTTATACTTGTTTCATTCAATCAATATGGTAGGTTATTTATCCACACGTGTTAATTTCATGATCAATGTATCAAAAAGTGTGTTTGGAGTCAAAAGAGGAGCATTGCTAAAGAGAATTGGTGGGAGGCACTCTCTTATTTTGAATTCATCAATTAATATCAATAAGAAATGAAATTCAAGATCAAGCACTCCATTGTTTGTTAAATTGAATGAATTCATGTGATAGATGGTCCATGGGCATTTTTTTCATAATGAATATAGTCATTAAGGAAGAAGCAAAATGTAATTTGGAAGTTATTGCATGAAAATAACTCTTGGTAAGAATAAGAGGAGCATAATTCATATTAGGTGTTTAGAATGTCTTATTATTTCAGAATTAAACTAGTTATAATTTGTACGGCATGGAAACCATGGTGAATGATTCCTTTGACTGACTGATTTAAATGGATTGAGACTTTTAATGGTGTTTAGACTTGTTTGATTCAATCAATATGGTAGGTTGTTTAGCGACACGTGCTAATTTCATTATCAATGTATCAAAAAGTGTGTTTGGAGTCAAAAGAGGAGCATTGCTAATGAGAATTGGTGGGAGGAACTTTCTTATTTTGAATTCAATAATTAATATCAATAAGAAATGAAATTCAAGATCAAGCACTCCATTGTTTGTTAAATTGAATGAATTCATGTGATAGATGGTCCATGGGCATTTTTTTTCATAATGAATATAGTCATTAAGGAAGAAGCAAAATGTAATTTGAAAGTTATTGCATGGAAAATAGTCTTGGTAACAATAAGAGGAGCTTAATTCACAGGGGTTGAATAGAATGTCTTATTATTTCAGAATCAAACTTGTTTGCATTTGTACGGAATGCAAACCATGATGGATGATTCCTTTGATTGACTGATTTAAATGGATTGAGAGTTTTAATGGTGTTTGTACTTGTTTGATTCAATCAATATGGTAGGTTGTTTAGCGACACGTGTTAATTTCATCATCAATGTATCAAAAAGTGTGTTTGGAGTCAAAAGAGGTGCATTGCTAAAGAGAATTGGTGGGAGGCACTCTCTTATTTTGAATTCATCAATTAATATCAATAAGAAATGAAATTCAAGATCAAGCACTCCATTGTTTGTTAAATTGAATGAATTCATGTGATAGATGGTCCATGGGCATTTATTTCATAATGAATATAGTCATTAAGGAAGAAGCAAAATGTAATTTGAAAGTTATTGCATGGAAAATAGTCTTGGTAACAATAAGAGGAGCTTAATTCACAGGGGGTGAATAGAATGTCTTATTATTTCAGAATCAAACATGTTCGCAGTTGTACGTAATGCAAACGATGATGGATGATTCCTTTGACTGACTGATTTAAATGGATTGAGAGTTTTAATGGTGTTTATACTTGTTTGATTCAATCAATATGGTAGGTTGTTTAGCGACACGTGTTGATTTCATCATCAATGTATCAAAAAGTGTGTTTGGAGTCAAAAGAGGTGCATTGCTAATGAGAATTGGTGGGAGGCACTCTCTTATTTTGAATTCAATAATTAATATCAATAAGAAATGAAATTCAAGATCAAGCACTCCATTGTTTGTTAAATTGAATGAATTCATGTGATAGATGGTCCATGGGCATTTTTTTCATAATGAATATAGTCATTAAGGAAGAAGCAAAATGTAATTTGAAAGTTATTGCATGGAAAATAGTCTTTGTAACAATAAGAGGAGCTTAATTCACAGGGGGTGAATAGAATGTCTTATTATTTCAGAATCAAACCTGTTCGCATTTGTACGGAATGCAAACCATGATGGATGATTCCTTTGACTGACCGATTTAAATGGATTGAGAGTTTTAATGGTGTTTATACTTGTTTGATTCAATCAATATGGTAGGTTGTTTAGCGACACGTGTTAATTTCATCATCAATGTATCAAAAAGTGTGTTTGGAGTCAAAAGAGCTGCATTGCTAATGAGAATTGGTGGGAGGCACTCTCTTATTTTGAATTCAACAGTTAATATCAATAAGAAATGAAATTCAAGATCAAGCACTCCATTGTTTGTTAAATTGAATGAATTCATGTGATAGATGGTCCATGGGCATTTTTTTCATAATGAATATAGTCATTAAGGAAGAAGCAAAATGTAATTTGAAAGTTATTGCATGAAAAATAGTATTGGTAACAATAAGAGGAGCTTAATTCACGGGAGATAAATTGAATGTCTTATTATTTCAGAATTAAACCTGTTCACATTTGTACGGAATGCAAACCATGATGAACGACTCCTTTGACTGACGGATTTAAATGGATTTAGAGTTTTCATGGTGTTTATACTTTTTTCATTCAATCAATATGGTAGGTTGTTTATCCACACGTGTTATTTTCCCGATCAATGTATCAAAAAGTGTGTTTGGAGTCAAAAGAGGAGTATTGCTAAAGAGAATTGGTGGGAGGCACTCTCTTATTTTGAATTCATCAATTAATATCAATAACAAATGAAATTCAAGATCAAGCACTCCATTGTTTGTTAAATTGAATGAATTCATGTGATAGATGGTCCATGGGCATTTTTTTCATAATGAATATAGTCATTAAGGAAGAAGCAAAATGTAATTTGAAAGTTATTGCATGAAAAATAGTCTTGGTAAGAATAAAAGGAGCATAATTCATATTAGGTGTTTAGAATGTCTAATTATTTGAAAATTAAACCGTTTCACATTTGTACGGAATGCAAACCATGATGAATGATTCCTTTGACTGACTGATTTAAATGGATTGAGAGTTTTAATGGTATTCATACTTGTTTGATTCAATCAATATGGTAGGTTGTTTAGCCACACGAGTTAATTTCATGATCAATGTATCAAAAAGTGTGTTTGGAGTCAAAAAAGGAGCATTGCTACTGAGAATTGGTGGGAGGCACTCTCTTATTTTGAATTCAATAATTAATATCAATAAGAAATGAAATTCAAGATCAACCACTCCATTGGTTGTTAAATTGAATGAATTCATGTGATAGATGGTCCATGGGCATTTTTTTCATAATGAATATAGTCATTAAGGAAGAAGCAAAATGTAATTTGAAAGTTATTGCATGAAAAATAGTCTTGGTAAGAATAAAAGGAGCATAATTCATATTAGGTGTTTAGAATGTCTAATTATTTGAAAATTAAACCGTTTCACATTTGTACGGAATGCAAACCATGATGAATGATTCCTTTGACTGACTAATTTAAATGGATTGAGAGTTTTAATGGTATTCATACTTGTTTGATTCAATCAATATGGTAGGTTGTTTAGCCACACGAGTTAATTTCATGATCAATGTATCAAAAAGTGTGTTTGGAGTCAAAAAAGGAGCATTGCTACTGAGAATTGGTGGGAGGCACTCTCTTATTTTGAATTCAATAATTAATATCAATAAGAAATGAAATTCAAGATCAAGCACTCCATTGGTTGTTAAATTGAATGAATTCATGTGATAGATGGTCCATGGTCATTTTTTTCATAATGGATATAGTCATTAAAGAAGAAGCAAAATGTAATTTGAAAATTATTGCATGAAAATAGTCTTGGTAACAATAAGAGGAGCTTAATTCAGAGGAGGCGAATAGAATGTCTTATTATTTCATAATTAAACCAGTTCACATTTGTACGGAATGTAAACCATGATGAATGATTCCTTTGACTGACGGATTTAAATGGATTGAGAGTTTTAATGGTGTTTATACTTGTTTGATTCAATCAATATGGTAGGTTGTTTAGTCACACGTGTTAATTTCATGATCAATGTATCAAAAAGTGTGTTTGGACTCAAAAGAGGAGCATTGCTAATGAGAATTGGTGGGAGGCACTCTGTTATTTTGAATTCAACAATTAATATCAATAAGAAATGAAATTCAAGATCAAGCACTCTATTGTTTGTTAAATTAAATGAATTCATGTGATAAATGGTCCATGCGCATTTTTTTCATAATGAATATAGTTATTGGGGAAGAAGCAAACTGTAATTTGAAAGTTATTGCATGAAAAATAGTCTTGGTAAGAATAAGAGGAGCATAATTCACATTAGGTGATTAGTATGTCTTATTATTTCAGAATTAAACTAGTTTTAATTTGTACGGAATGCAAACCATGATGAATCATTCCTTTGACTGACTGATTTAAATGGATTGAGAGTTTTAATGGTGTTTATACTTGTTTGATTCAATCAATATGGTAGGTTGTTTAGCCACACGAGTTAATTTCATGATCAATGTATCAAAAAGTGTGTTTAGAGTCAAAAAAGGAGCATTGCTACTGAGAATTGATATCAATAAGAAATGAAATTCAAGATCAAGCACTCCATTGTTTGTTAAATTGAATGAATTCATGTGATAGATGCTCCGTGGGCATTTTTTTCATAATGAATATAGTCATTAAGGAAGAAGCAAAATGTATTTTGAAAGTTATTGCATGAAAAATAGTCTTGGTAACAATAAGAGGAGCATAATTCGTATTAGGTGTTTAGAATGTCTTAATATTTCAGAATTAAAATAGTTATAATTTGTACGGAATGCAAACCATGATGAATGATTCGTTTGACTGACTGATTTAAATGGATTGAGAGTTTTAATGGTGTTTATACTTGTTTGATTCAATCAATATGGTAGGTTGTTTAGCCACACGAGTTAATTTCATGATCAATGTATCAAAATGTGTGTTTGGACTCAAAAGAGGAGCATTGCTAATGTGAATTGGTGGGAGGCACTATCTTATTTTGAATTCAATAATTAATATCAATAAGAAATGAAATTCAAGATCAAGCACTCCATTGTTTGTTCAATTGAATGAATTCATGTGATAGATGGTCCATGGGCATTTTTTTCATAACGAATATAGTCATTAAGGAAGAAGCAAAATGTAATTTGAAAGTTATTGCATGAAAAATAGTCTTAGTAACAATAAGAGGAGCATAATTCGTATTAGGTGTTTAGAATATCTTAATATTTCAGAATTAAAATAGTTATAATTTGTACGGAATGCAAACCATGATGAATGATTCCTTTGACTGACTGATTTAAATGGATTGAGAGTTTTAATGGTGTTTATACTTGTTTGATTCAATCAATATGGTAGGTTGTTTAGCGACACGTGTTAATTTCATGATCAATGTATCAAAAAGTGTGTTTGGAGTCAAAAGAGGTGCATTGCTAATGAGAATTGGTGGGAGGCACTCTCTTATTTTGAATTCAACAATTAATATCAATAACAAATGAAATTCAAGATCAAGCACTCCATTGTTTGTTAAATTGAATGAATTCATGTGATAGATGGTCCATGGGCATTTTTTTCATAATGAATATAGTCATTATGGAAGAAGCAAAATGTAATTCGAAAGTTATTGCATGAAAAATAGTCTTGGTAACAATAAGAGGAGCTTAATTCACAGGAGGTAAATAGAATGTCTTATTATTTCAGAATTAAACCAGTTCAGATTTGTACGGAATGTAAACCATGATGAATGACTCCTTTGACTGACGGATTGAAATGGATTGAGAGTTTTAATGGTGTTTATACTTGTTTCATTTAATCAATATGGTAGGTTGTTTATCCACACATGTTAATTTCATTATCAATATATCAAAAAGTGTGTTTGGAGTCAAAAGAGGAGCATTGCTAAAGAGAATTGGTGGGAGGCACTCTCTTATTTTGAATTCATCAATTAATATCAATAAGAAATGAAATTCAAGATCAAGCACTCCATTGTTTGTTAAATTGAATGAATTCATGTGATAGATGGTCCATGGGCATTTTTTTCATAATGAATATAGTCATTAAGGAAGAAGCAAAATGTAATTTGAAAGTTATTGCATGAAAAATAGTCTTGGTAAGAATAAGAGGAGCGTAATTCATATTAGGTGTTTAGAATGTCTTATTATTTCAGAATTAAACTAGTTATAATTTGTACGGAATGCAAACCATGATGAACGATTCCTTTGACTGACTGATTTAAATGGATTGAGAGTTTTAATGGTGTTTATACTTGTTTGATTCAATCAATATGGTAGGTTGTTTAGCGACACGTGTAAATTTAATGATCAATGTATCAAAAAGTGTGTTTGGAGTCAAAAGAGGAGCATTGCTAATGAGAATTGGTGGGAGGCACTCTCTTATTTTGAATTCAACAATTAATATCAATAAGAAATGAAATTCAAGATCAAGCACTCCATTGTTTGTTAAATTGAATGAATTCATGTGACAGATGGTCCATGAGCATTTTTTTCATAATGAATATAGTCATTAAGGAAGAAGCAAAATGTAATTTGAAAGTTATTGCATGAAAAATAGTCTTGGTAACAATAAGAGGAGCATAATTCATATTAGGTGTTTAGAATGTCTTATTATTTCAGAATTAAACTAGTTATAATTTGTACGGAATGCAAACCATGAGGAATGATTCCTTTGACTGACTGATTTAAATGGATTGAGAGTTTTAATGGTGTTTATACTTGTTTGATTCAATCAATATGGTAGGTTGTTTAGCCACACGAGTTAATTTCATGATCAATGTATCAAAAAGTGTGTTTGGAGTAAAAAAAGGAGCATTGCTATTGGTGAGAGGCACTCTCTTATTTTGAATTCAATAATTAATATCAATAAGAAATGAAATTCAAGAACAACCACTCCATTGGTTGTTAATTGATTGAATTCATGTGATAGATGGTCCATGGGCATTTTTTTCATAATGGATATAGTCATTAAGGAAGAAGCAAAATGTAATTTGAAAGTTATTGCATGAAAAATAGTTTTGGTAACAATAAGAGGAGCTTAATTGACAAGAGGTGAATTGAATGTCTTATTATTTCATAATTAAACCAGTTCACATTTGTACGAAATGTAAACCATGATGAATGATTCCTTTGACTGACGGATTTAAATGGATTGAGAGTTTTAATGGTGTTTATACTTGTTTGATTCAATCAATATGGTAGGTTGTTTTGTCACACGTGTTAATTTCATGATCAATGTATCAAAAAGTGTGTTTGGACTCAAAAGAGGAGCATTGCTAATGAGAATTGGTGGGAGGAGGTACTCTGTTATTTTGAATTCAACAATTAATATCAATAAGAAATGAAATTCAAGATCAAGCACTCCATTGTTTGTTAAATTAAATGAATTCATGTGATAAATGGTCTATGCGCATTTTTTTCATAATGAATATAGTAATTAGGGAAGAAGCAAAATGTAATTTGAAAGTTATTGCATGAAAAATAGTCTTGGTAAGAATAAGAGGAGCATAATTCATATTAGGTGATTAGTATGTCTTATTATTTCAGAATTAAACCTGTTCGCATTTGTAGGGAATGCAATCCATGATGGATGATTCATTTGACTGACTGATTTAAATGGATTGAGAGTTTTAATGGTGTTTATACTTGTTTGATTCAATCAATATGGTAAGTTGTTTAGCGACACGTGTTAATTTCATGATCAATGTATCAAAAAGTGTGTTTGGAGTCAAAAGAGGTGCATTGCTAATCAGAATTGGTGGGAGGCACTCTCTTATTTTGAATTCAACAATTAATATCAATAAGAAATGAAATTCAAGATCAAGCACTCCATTGTTTGTTAAATTGAATGAATTCATGTGATAGATGGTCCATGGGCATTTTTTTCTTAATGAATATAGTCATTAAGGAAGAAGCAAAATGTAATTTGAAAGTTATTGCATGAAAAATAGTCTTGGTAAGAATAAGAGGAGCCTAATTCATATTAGGTGTTTAGAATGTCTTATTATTTCATAATTAAACTAGTTATAATTTGTACGGAATGCAAACCATGATGAATGATTCCTTTGACTGACTGATTTAAATGGATTGAGAGTTTTAATGGTGTTTATACTTGTTTGATTCAATCAATATGGTAGGTTGTTTAGCGACACGTGTAAATTTAATGATCAATGTATCAAAAAGTGTGTTTGGAGTCAAAAGAGGAGCATTGCTAATGAGAATTGGTGGGAGGCACTCTCTTATTTTGAATTCAACAATTAATATCAACAAGAAATGAAATTCAAGATCAAGCACTCCATTGTTTGTTAAATTGAATGAATTCATGTGACAGATGGTCCATGAGCATTTTTTTCATAATGAATATAGTCATTAAGGAAGAAGCAAAAATGTAATTTGAAAGTTATTGCATGAAAAATAGTCTTGGTAACAATAAGAGGAGCATAATTCATATTAGGTGTTTAGAATGTCTTATTATTTCAGAATTAAACTAGTTATAATTTGTACGGAATGCAAACCATGATGAATGATTCCTTTGACTGACTGATTTAAATGGATTGAGAGTTTTAATGGTGTTTATACTTGTTTGATTCAATCAATATGGTAGGTTGTTTAGCGACACGTGTAAATTTAATGATCAATGTATCAAAAAGTGTGTTTGGAGTCAAAAGAGGAGCATTGCTAATGAGAATTGGTGGGAGGCACTCTCTTATTTTGAATTCAACAATTAATATCAACAAGAAATGAAATTCAAGATCAAGCACTCCATTGTTTGTTAAATTGAATGAATTCATGTGACAGATGGTCCATGAGCATTTTTTTCATAATGAATATAGTCATTAAGGAAGAAGCAAAATGTAATTTGAAAGTTATTGCATGAAAAATAGTCTTGGTAACAATAAGAGGAGCATAATTCATATTAGGTGTTTAGAATGTCTTATTATTTCAGAATTAAACTAGTTATAATTTGTACGGAATGCAAACCATGATGAATGATTCCTTTGACTGACTGATTTAAATGGATTGAGAGTTTTAATGGTGTTTATACTTGTTTGATTCAATCAATATGGTAGGTTGTTTAGCCACACGAGTTAATTTCATGATCAATGTATCAAAAAGTGTGTTTGGAGTAAAAAAAGGAGCATTGCTATTGGTGAGAGGCACTCTCTTATTTTGAATTCAATAATTAATATCAATAAGAAATGAAATTCAAGATCAACCACTCCATTGGTTGTTAATTGATTGAATT
Source organism: Ceriops zippeliana (assembly GCA_037897445.1). NCBI lineage: Eukaryota > Viridiplantae > Streptophyta > Magnoliopsida > Malpighiales > Rhizophoraceae > Ceriops > Ceriops zippeliana. The sequence continues at coordinate 1,526 of JBAPLH010001331.1, read as the reverse complement.
CATGTGATAGATGGTCCATGGGCATTTTTTTCATAATGGATATAGTCATTAAGGAAGAAGCAAAATGTAATTTGAAAGTTATTGCATGAAAAATAGTTTTGGTAACAATAAGAGGAGCTTAATTGACAAGAGGTGAATTGAATGTCTTATTATTTCATAATTAAACCAGTTCACATTTGTACGAAATGTAAACCATGATGAATGATTCCTTTGACTAACGGATTTAAATGGATTGAGAGTTTTAATGGTGTTTATACTTGTTTGATTCAATCAATATGGTAGGTTGTTTAGCGACACGTGTTAATTTCATGATCAATGTATCAAAAAGTGTGTTTGGAGTCAAAAGAGGTGCATTGCTAATCAGAATTGGTGGGAGGCACTCTCTTATTTTGAATTCAACAATTAATATCAATAAGAAATGAAATTCAAGATCAAGCACTCCATTGTTTGTTAAATTGAATGAATTCATGTGATAGATGGTCCATGGGCATTTTTTTCATAATGAATATAGTCATTAAGGAAGAAGCAAAATGTAATTTGAAAGTTATTGCATGAAAAATAGTCTTGGTAAGAATAAGAGGAGCCTAATTCATGTTAGGTGTTTAGAATGTCTTATTATTTCAGAATTAAACTAGTTATAATTTGTACGGAATGCAAACCATGATGAATGATTCCTTTGACTGACTGATTTAAAAATGGATTGAGAGTTTTAATGGTGTTTTTATACTTGTTTGATTCAATCAATATGGTAGGTTGTTTAGCGACACGTGTAAATTTTAATGATCAATGTATCAAAAAGTGTGTGTTTGGAGTCAAAAGAGGAGCATTGCTAATGAGAATTGGTGGAGGCACTCTCTTATTTTGAATTCAACAATTAATATCAACAAGAAATGAAATTCAAGATCAAGCACTCCATTGTTTGTTAAATTGAATGAATTCATGTGACAGATGGTCCATGAGCATTTTTTTCATAATGAATATAGTCATTAAGGAAGAAGAAAATGTAATTTGAAAGTTATTGCATGAAAAATAGTCTTGGTAACAATAAGAGGAGCATAATTCATATTAGGTGTTTAGAATGTCTTATTATTTCAGAATTAAACTAGTTATAATTGGTACGGAATGCAAACCATGATGAATGATTCCTTTGACTGACTGATTTAAATGGATTGAGAGTTTTAATGGTGTTTATACTTGTTTGATTCAATCAATATGGTAGGTTGTTTACCGACACGTGTAAATTTAATGATCAATGTATCAAAAAGTGTGTTTGGAGTCAAAAGAGGAGCATTGCTAATGAGAATTGGTGGGAGGCACTCTCTTATTTTGAATTCAACAATTAATATCAACAAGAAATGAAATTCAAGATCAAGCACTCCATTGTTTGTTAAATTGAATGAATTCATGTGACAGATGGTCCCATGAGCATTTTTTTTACATAATGAATATAGTCATTAAGGAAGAAGAAAATGTAATTTGAAAGTTATTGCATTGAAAAATAGTCTTGGTAACAATAAGAGGAGCAT